>PVIY010017068.1:0-31299 GCA_004026745.1 Myrmecophaga tridactyla
TTATTATTTCTTTGATCTGTGTGCCTTCCCACTTGACAGCCATCTCCTTGAGAGAAAAGATCTGTCTGATTTTGTTCACCCTGTATTTTCAGCATTTGACTAAGTCCCTGCCAAATAATAGGAGCTCAATAATGCTTGTTGGATGTAAGAATGAATTTGTTTGGGGGCAAGATTATGAGTTTTCTTTTGAATTTTAGGGCATGAGATGCTTACAAGAAATCCAAAGGGGTATCTGGCAACTGTTTTACAAGAGGGCAGATTCAAAATGTCAAAAATGGAAGAAAAAGTTGACAATACTTGGTTGAATATTTGAAATTGAGCTTCATAGCTTTGTTCACAAATAAGCAGTTACCATTGTTAACCTAATCTGCCAACAAGATTTTCTGTTGGAGGTAGGAAAACGTCAAGATTAATTGGATATTCTGCAAAGAAACATGCTGATAAAGTTGGCAGATATTTCATACTTCTAAAATGTAAAGAGAAAGTTTAAACACTGTAATTCTGTCATTTAAATGTTTAAAAATATGATGGAAAGGAAAAAGTCATGTCTCTAAAGAATTGCGCAAATAATTGCAAATTGTGGTAAGGCAAACAATAAGGAAGAAATATTTAACTTTATCCTCTGTATTGGAGGTTATTACTGTAATGCTGGGAAGAATTCCAAATGAATTAACTTCTAGTCCTTTAAATTATGATATGGCTTGAGAAGAGTGAAGGAGATAGCAAAAGTGTCAAAAATCAAGAGAATGATCTCACAGGAGGATAAAATATCCTGCTTGAAAAAAACACTTTCTGTTCTCTCATGTAAGATTCATGGGAAATGAAAAAGTCAGAGAGGAAATGTCATTTTACTATTACTGACAATGGATACAAAAGAACTGTCAGTATTTGAAATCTTTAAAATTATTTTCTTAAAAAAATATTTTCTTCACTAAAGTCATTGCTTACAAACTGAGAGGGCACTGAATAAGGTTGTTTGGTGATGGAATGAGGGCAGATTGGAGTTCAATTATGAAAAATCCCACTGGATCCATTATCCATTGTTGAGATTTAATCATAAAGTATTTTAGTGGAAATTTTCACAATCAGTGGCTGTCATTTAATCAGATGTATTGATAAAACTTAAGAGTATCCTTTGATTGGTAAATTATTTGTAAGTGCTACACTGCCAGTGAAGAGGAAATGATGTGCTTTACAGATAAGGTGAGCATAATTTATAAATTTAGTATCAAAAGTTTCCTATATATGAATATAACTTTTATGTGAAAATTCCATGAATTAGAAGGCTAATTCATATTAGCCTTCGAGAATGAAGTACATATTCAGTCTGAAATCTTAAAATTTTTGGAAACCGTATCCTTTGCTAAATAACAGGAAATAGAAGATGGACTGGAAAAAGAAGTAAGACATAAAGAAGATAACTAGATCTCTGAAGTCTGAAAGATTAAAATTAACAGGTGACTCAATAAAAAAAGTCAATATGTAATTTTCACAACACAGATTGCTTCTTATCCGCTTGCCTAGAAACATACTTACATACAAGATGTCAGTTCTATAAAATATTTATAAAGCAACATTTATTAATCACATTCAATATGATTACTCTGTTTCAAGTGTCATGGCTAATTTAAATAATACAGGCAATTCTGTCATAACACCATACAAGCATTCTTAAAGTTCAATAAAACTAAAAGGCTTAAAGTGCAAACAGAGTTGGAGCAGAGCATTCTAAACCTATGGGACTTTGTAACCAAAGTAATAACAGAAACAATTACAATCCTAGTAATAAACAGAAGCCCAAGGACCGCTCCTCTGGCATTTGGTCCCAGCATCCTGTGAGTCAAACATGGCAGCATTATACCTGGCACTTTTGCCTCCTCTTTGAAGAAGTAAGATCTTACTGGCTTTTGCTTCTAATAGAGAGCAGTTTCATCAAAACAGAACAACTGATTTGGGGTGTAAACTTCATCATTTTTTAAAAAATATCTAATGGAAAATGTCTCTGTAATGTATTTTGCACTTACAGCTTCACCAAATAACTTGATGAAAGGGTTTCAATTCCTGAAGTCATTAAGTCAATTACTATTACACCAAAGGAAAGCACTGCTGTGGGATTTGTGACTTTTTCCTTAAGTCTTCATTTAATGTTAAAGTCTCTCTTCAGTTGTGGAAAATTAATTATAAAATATGTGTTAGCCAACACCATTTCTTTGTTATATTGTCACTGTCCCACTATCGGTCCCCTCCCACCAATATGAGGTAACGCACATTTAAGGACCGTGACTTACAGCAGAACAGACTGCAGTTGTCATTGGTTGGTTACTCTCCCAGTAACCATACCACTGAAAGCTTTTTCAACTACGATACGTAGTTTTAAATACTGCAAAAAATTACTTGACTTCTTTCCAAAGAAATGGTTATGAAACCCTAAATTGGATACAAAATCTTTAAAATTCTGATAAAAATGTGCTTCAAGACATTAACCTTCCTGCAAATATGAGCCAGTATGTTCAATATGACTTTCAGATGGGTTTATCACACTCTAGGATTTTTATGTTCATAGAGGTCTTCAAAACTAATCATCTTGTTTTATTTAATATTACCCAAGGGATGGTGACATCTAAATCAATATTTTTAAACCTATTCTTAGCTAAATACTGCAAAGATGAAAACTAAAAATCCTTAATAAACAATTTAAAAAGTACATAGGTATTTCCCTTCTCTTTAATATGATTGACTTCATTATATTACAGTTTAAGAAAGAACTCATTTAAAGTTTCAAACATATATGAAAGATACATCTTATCATGAGATATATCTTATCAATTTTAATTTTTTGTTGATTAAATAAAAATTTTGATAATATATCAAATCATGAATGAGATATTTTTAAATAACATTCCTCAGACAGCCATTTTACCATTATGTCCCCAAATTCTCTTGGCTATTGGAGTAATTCAGTAGAAACTTGAGTGGTGTTTTTCAAACAATAGGTTCAATAGGTTGAAATCAATTTGATGGCTTGAAACAAATTTATTTTTTACAAAGAAATTGGATGTCATCTATTAAGATAGAAACTATGAGAGCATCTTTCTTAATAATGGTAACTCATTTGGTAAAGCCTGTCTTTGGTTTTTTCTACAGGTGTGACTAGGTACAGTTGGTATGCAAAATGTATTTCTTACAATGGGTTATGCTCTAAATAATTTTGTTGGACCCTGAGCTAAACGATACTGTGAATACAGCCAAAGACAGCTGATCAGACTCCTGGGAGAAGAAACTTAATCAGATAAATTACTGTTGGTTTATTTGGTGAAATGAGGATCCTCAGCTGTCTGGCTTAGAGTCTTAGCAAACTTAGGCCCAGGCCACATTCCTGAGCAGAGAAACCTGACCTCCCAACCTGGGTTGCTGAGCTGATACCAAATTCTCTTTCTGTATTTCTTACTATAAGGATATAAGTCCAAAGTGATACAATATCAGCACCAATGTGCAGTAATGAGAACACTTTCATTAAGCCTCAATTTAAAAATGCTTTGCTAGTTTACAGCCTTAGTTTATACAACAAGGAACCTATTTGGAATCTAAAGCAATAAATCCTTTAAATCATTAAATTAAATGTCAACATATAAGTAATGATTAGTTAAATAATTTGATTAATATTACCATACAGAAAGTATTTGACATTGACCTGTGAAATTCAATAACTTTGCAAGTTATCCATAATGGAGAGTAAAATATATATTCCTATCAATGTTTTCTCATATCAAACTCAAAAGAGCTTTTTACAAAAGTCTACTAGTCACATCTATTTTGTAGCTTTTTTTTTATGAAAGTAAAGAATGCTGGTGTTTTGCTGTTTAATAAAGACTAAGTTACAAGATCACTAGAGTGATTAAATTGGCACTTCTGTATATAGTACAAACCCTATTATTAATATTTATGTTAATACCAAGTATTTACCTCTTTATTTCTGCCTCTAAAACTGGTACATGAATTCATTTTTTGTGAGGAAATATGACAAGAGATACTTTCAGGTTTTGAGTTCTATGCCGGTTTGAAACTGTTGTGTACCCTAGAAAAGACAAATTCTTTAATCTTCATTCAATATTGTAAGGGAAAACCCATTGATTAGATTATATTCACAAAGGTGTGACACACCTAGTTGTGGGTGTGACCTTTTGGTTAGATTACTTCTCTGGAGATGTGACATACTCGGTTGTAGGTATGGCCTTTTTATTAGATGGAGATGTGACTCCACCCGTTCAAGGTGGGTCTTGATTAGTTTATAGAGTCCTTTAAAAGGGGAAACATTTTTGAGAAACCTCAGATGCAGATGCTTGGAGAAAAGTTGCTTCAGAACTGACAGACACACAGATGTTTGGAGATGCTTGGAGTGCCGACAGAGAGAGCAGATGCCTAAATACCTGCAGAGCCTAGCAGATGTCACCATGCCTTCCCATGTAATGCTAAGCAAGCCAGAACCCCGAGTTGTGTCCTGGAAGAGCTAAGTGAGGCCCACAGACTCTTAGAGAGGAAACCATTGGCATCAGAAACTTGAAGCTGTTTGAAACCAGACGCCAAAGGACTTGCAGACACTGGCCATATGATTTCCCAGCTGACAGAGGTGTTCCAGAACCATTGGCCTTTCTTCAGTCAAGGTTTCTTTCTCTGGATGCCTTAGTTTGGACATTTTTATGGCCTTAGAATGGTAAACTTGTAACTTAATAAATTCCCTTTATAAAAGCCAGCCCATTTCTGTTATATTGCATTTCCTGCAGCACTGACAAACTACATCAAACTATTTTCCCTTTATCAGAGCTTGCCATTTTAATTTAGGCATCTTGCTCCATTTCTTCTTGTAGCCCTGCTACTTATTTCAGATAACTATCTTAATTGAATATGTAAACATGCCCCAGGACTCTGTGACCCTGATGGGGAAATTGAGGCTGAGAATTTTTTTTTTAGGGCTAATTATGCAAGTCAAATCCTATCTCTTTATGGAGAGCTCTACTCATCTGCTACCTGCTGGATTAGGGTCAAATGGGGAAAGAGGTAAGGAATGATAGAGGGCTCACTGATCTTATGGTGAATTCTATTAAGCCAATACTGTCCATTTTAATTAAAAAAAATTTCTAATGGCCACATCGAAAAAAGTAAAAAAGATAGGTAAAACTAATTTTTTAATTTCTTTTTTATCTTGCATGGGTAGGCACTGGGAATCGAACCTGGGTCTCCGACATGGCAGAAGAGAACTTTGCCTGCTGAGCCACCATGGCCCACTTGGTAAAACTAATTTTAACACAATATATTCAAAGTATTATTTCAACAAGTAACAATATAAGATCATTCATGAGGTTAATTACTAACAATTAATTATTAAAATTACATTCTTTTTTATTTTCTTCTAAATTTCTTTATTTTAATTACACAAGTAATATATATATATGTATACATTTTCTTTAATAATGTTAAATATACTGATGAAACTTAAGTCCCCTTGAAGCTACCGCATCAAATCCCAGTGTCCTCCCTGGAGGTAGTGACTATTATCAATTTAATGTGTACCTCTCCAGATACTTTTTTTTTTTAACTTTTTTTATTATATAGTATAACATATATACAAAGCAAAGAAATAAAAAAGCAGTAGTTTTCAAAGCACTCTTCAACAAGTAGTTACAGGACAGATCCCAGAGTTTATCAAGGGCTACCATACGATCCTCTCATATTTTTCCTTCTAGCTGCTCCTGAATATAGGAGGCTAGGGGCTTAAATATTATTTTATCGTCACAATCAAGTTTTTTTCCTTCTTTTTTTGTGAAAAATAACATATATAAAAAAATGCAATGAATTCAAAACACAGCACCCAATTAGTTATGAAACATATTTCAGAGTTTGATATGGGCTACAATTCCACAATTTTAGGTCTTTACTTCTAGCTGCCCTAAAATACTAGAGACTAAAAGAGATATCAATTTAATGATTCAGCATTCATATTCATTTGTTAAATCCTATCTTCTCTGTATAACTCCAACATCACCTTTGATCTTCCATCCCTCTCTTTAGGGGTGTTTGGGCCATGGCAATTCTAAATTTTTGATATTGGAAGGGTCTGTCAGTAATATGGGGTGGGGGAGGTGAAACTATCTGATATTTTGGAGAGGCTGGGCTAGGTTTCAGGACTTAGCTGGAGGGAACCATATGGAGGTTGTAGGTTACTGGAAAGTTACTCTAGTGCATGGAACCCTTGTGGAATCTTTTATATTGCCCTAGGTGTTCTTTAGGATTGGCTGAAATGGTCCTGGTTTGGTCCAGTTATGATAGGTAGCAAGGTATAACTGAAGCTTGCTGTTCTAGTTTGCTAGCTGCCGGAATGCAACACACCAGAGACAGATTGGCTTTTAATAAAAGGGGATTTATTTTGTTAGTTCTTCAGAGGAAAGGCAGCTAACTTTCATCTGAGGTTCTTTCTTACGTGGGAATGCTCAGGGTGATCTCTGCTGGCCTTCTCTCCAGGTCTCTGGGTTCCAACAACTTTCCCCGGGATGATTCCTTTCTGTATCTCCAAAGGCCTGGGCTGAGCTGCTTGTGCTGAGATGAGGTATGCTGAGCTGCTTGAGCTGTGCTACATTGTGCTCTCTCATTTAAGCACCAGCCAATTAAGTCAAACATCATTCATTGCAGCAGGCAGGTCTCCTAGCTGACTGCAGATATATTCAGCAACAGGTGAGATTCACATATCATTGGCTCATGTCCACAGCAACAGAACTAGGTGCCTTCACCTGGCCAAGTTGACAACTCAATCTAACTACCATAATACCACATTTTGTTGATCCACTCATCTGTTGATGGGCATTTGGTTTGTTCCCATCTTTTGGAGATTGTGCATAATGCTGCTGTGAACATCGGTGTGCAAGTATCTGTTTGTGTCATTGTTTTCAGATCTTCTGGGTATATACCAAGTAGTGCTATTGCTGGGTCATATGGCAACTCGATATTTAGTTTCCTAAGGAATCTTCAAACAGTCTTTCATAGTGGCTGTACCATTATACATTCCCACCAGCAGTGCATAAGTTTCCCAGTTTCTCCACATCCTCTCCAACACTTATAATTTCCTGTTTGCTTAATAGCAGCCATTCTTAATAGGTGTGAAGTGGTATCTCATTGTAGTCTTGTTCTGCATTTCCCTTGTAGCCAGTGAAAATGAGCATCTCTTCATGTGTTTTTGCATCTGTATTTGGTCTTCAGAAAAATGCCTATTCATATCTTTAGTCCATTTTATAATTGGGTTGTTTGTTCTTTTGTTGTTGAGTTGTATGATTTCTTTGTATAATAGGAAATCATACCTTTGTCCAATATGAGATTTCCAAATATTCTCTCCCATTGAGTTGGCTACCTTTTCACCTTTTTAACAAAGTCTTTTGAGGTGCAGAAGCATTTGATTTTAAGGAGTTCCCATTTATCTGTTTTTTCTTTTGTTGCTTGTACTTTGGGTGTAAAGTTTAGGAAACTACCTCCTATTACTAGGTCTTGAAGATGTTTCCCTACATTTTCTTCTAGAAGCTTTATGGTGCTAGTTCTTATATTTAGATGGTTGATCCACTTTGAGCTAATTTTTGATCAACTGGTGGAGAATTGACATCTTAACTACATTTATCCTTCCTATCCATGAGCAGGGAATGTCTTTCCACCTGTTTAGATCTCCTTTGATTTCCTTTAGCAATTTTATGTAGTTTTCTGTGTACAAGTCCTTTATGTCCCTAGTTATGTTCATTCCTAAATGCTTGATTCTTTTAGTTGCTATTTTGAATGGAAATTTTTCCTTAACTGAATCCTCAGCTAGGTCATTGCTTGTGTATAGAAATATTACTGATTTTTGCACATTAATTTTATATCCTGCCACCTTGCTGAATTTGTTTATTAGCTCAAGTAACTTTGCTGTAGATTTCTCAGGATTTTCCAAGTATAATATCATATCATCTGCAAATAATAAGAGTTTTACTTCTTCCTTTCCAATATGGATGCCTTTTATTTATTTGTCCTGCCTGATTGCTCTAGCTAGAACATTTAGCACAATGTTGAATAATAGTGGTGACAGTGGGCATCCTTGTCTTGTACCTGATCTTAGAGGGAAAGCTTTCAGTCTCTGTCCATTGAGTGCAATGCTGGCTATTGGGTTTTCATGCATTCCCTTTATCATATTGAGGTAGTTACCTTTGATTCCTATCTTCTGGAGTGTTTTTATCAGAAAAGGATACCAAATTTTGTCTAATGCTTTTTCAGCATCAAGATGATCATGTGATTTTTTCCTTTTAATTTGTTAATGTGCTGTATTATATTAATTGATTTTCTTGTATTGAACCATTCTTGCATTCCTTGTATAAACCCTACTTGGTCATGGTTGTTTAATTCTTTTAATGTGTTCTTGGATTTGATTTACTAATATTTGATTGAGAATTTTTGCATCTATGTTTATTAGGGAGTTTGGCTTACAGTTTTTCTTTCTTATAGCATCTTTACATGGTTTTGGTCATAAATGATATTAGCTTCATAAAATGAGTTTGATAGGGCTCCTTCTTCCTCAAATTTTTGGAAAAGTTTGAGCAGGATTGGTGTTAGTTCTTTTGGAATGTTTAATAAAATTGCCCCGTGAAGTCATCTGGCCCTGGGTTTTTCTTTGTAGGAAGATTTTTGAAGACTGATTAAATCTCCCTACTTATGATTGGTTTGTTGAGATCTTTTATTTCTTCTTGAGTCAGTGTAGTTTATTTGTGTGCCTCCAAGAATTTGTCCATTTCATCTAAGTTGTCTAGTTTGTTGGCATATAGTTGTTCATAGTATCCTCTTATGATTTCTTTTATTTCTTCAGGGTCTTTGGTAATGCATCCCTTCTCATTTTGGATTTTGTTTATTTAGATCCTCTCTCTTTTTCCTTTGTCAGTCTCACTAGTGGCCCATCACTTTTATTGATTTTCTTGAAGAACCAACTTTTGGTTTTATTGATTCTTTCTGTTGTTCTTTTGTTCTCCCATTCATTTATCTCTGCTTTAATCTTTGTTATTTCTCTGCTTTTATTTGTTTTGGGGTTAGTTTGCTGTTCCTTCTCAAGTTCCTCTAGGTGTGCTATTAAGTCCTTGATTTTTGCTCTTTCTTGTTTTTTTAATATAGGCACTTAGGGCAATACATTTTCCTCTCAGCACAGCCTTTGCCACATCCCATAAGTTCTGAGAAGTTGTATTCTCATTTTCATTCATCTCCAGATAGCTACTGATTTCTCTAGCAATTTCTTCTTTGACCTACTTGTTGTTTAAGAGTGTGTTATTTAATCTCCATATATTTGTGAATGTTCTCATTCTTTGGTGGTTATTGAGATCCAGCTTCGTTCCAGTGTGATCTGAAAAAGTGCTTTAAATAATTTCAGTGTTTTAAAATTCATAAAGACCTGTTTTGTGCCCCAGCATATGATCCATTCTGGAAAATGTTCCATGAGTACTAGAGAAGAATGTATTTCCTTGTGCTTTGGAGTGCAATGACCTATATGTGTCTGTTAGGTCTAATTCAGTTATCAAGTTATTTAACTTCTCTATTTTCTCATTGATATTCTGTTTGGTTGTTCTATCTATAGAGGACAGGGTTGTATTGAAGTCTCCTATTATTGTTGAAACATCTGTTGCTCCCTTCAGTTTTGCCAATGCCTGTCTCATGTACTTTGGAGCTCCTTGATTGGGAGCATAAACATTTATGATTGTTGTATCTTCTTGGTGAATTGACCCTTTAATTAGTATATAATGTCCTTTTTTAATCTCTTCTAGTGTCTTTACATTTAAAGTCTATTTTGTCTGATATTAGTATAGCTACTCCTGCTTTCTTTTAGTTACAACTTGCCTGGAAAATCTTTTTCCAACCTTTCACTTTCAATCTATTTGTATCCTTGTATCTAAGATGAGTCTCTTGTAAGCAGCATATAGCTGGATTATGTTTCTTAATCCATTCTGCCAATCTGTGTCATTTAATTCATAAGTTTAGTCCATTAACATTCAAAGTTATTAATGAAAAAGCATTTCTTGAGTCCACCATCTTATCTTTTTTATTTTATTTGTCAGATCTATATATTCTTTCCCCTCTTTCTCTTTGTATTCTTTAAATTACCCTTAGTGGTACTCTTCAATTCTGTGCCCTCTTCCAGACCTCCCTCTCCTGTCTTTTTTTTTTTTTCAGCTGACAGAACTCCTTTTAGTATTTCTTGTAGGGCCAGTCTGTTGTTGACAAATTCTTTCAGGACTTCTTTGTGAAAACTTTAATCTCCCCCTTGGTTTTGAAGGACAATTTGGCTGGATACAGAATTCTGATTGGAAGTCTTTTTCTTTCAGGATCTTGAATATATCATACCACTGCCTTCTTGCCTCCAGGATGCTAGTTGAGTAGTCTGAACTCAGTCTTATTTGGTTTCCCTTGTATGTAGTAGATTGTTTTTCTCTTACTGCTTTCAGGATTTTCTGCTTCTCTTCAACATTTGACATACTGATCAGTATGTGCCTTGGGGAAGGCCTATTTGGATATATTCTGTTTGGAATTGTTTGGACTTCTTTGACTTGTACATTTATGTCTTTTATGACAATTGGGAAGTTTTCCTCCATTATATCCTCAGCTACTCTTCCCAGCCCTTTACTCCTCTCTTCTCCTGCTGGGATACCAATGATTCTTATAGTTGCATGCTTTGTTTTGTCTATCATTTCCCTGAGTTCCCATTCAGTTTTTTCCATCTTTTTTGACATTTGCTGTTTTGAGACTTCAAAGTCAATTATCCTGTCCTCTACATCACTTATTCTTCATCTGTCTCTTCAAATCTTGTGTGCCTCTGTCTCTTCAAATGTTGTGTGCCTATAGTATGTTTTTTATTTGGTCAACAGTCTTTAATCTCTGTGATTTCTGCTATTTTTCTATTTATTCTTTCAAATTCCTCTTTGTATTCTTCTACTGCCTTCTTGATCTCCTTTATGTCATTTGCTACCCCACTTATTTTATTAAGTAGTGTTGTATGAACATCTTTGATTAGTTGTTCCAATGTCTGTGTCTCCTCTGATGTTTTAATTTGGTCATTAGGCAGGGCTATATCTGTTGGCATTGTGATATGCTTAGTGATCTTCTGCTGCCTTCATGGCATGTAAATATCTTGTTTGATTTACTTTGGGAGTTGATTTCTTTCAGTAGTCTAAGTCCTTGAGTTTGCAGGATGGTAGTACAGCAGGGTGCAGGGTTCAGGGTGGGGCACTCAGTGCAGTGACTTGTTTCAGGGCAGGTATAGGCACAGATTGGGGATGTTACACTGATGCTTGTGAATGTGGGCACACAGTGGCCAGGGAAGATATAGCTATGCAGGTGACCAGTCTGGGGGGCGTAGTCTGGTGTGCGCTGGTCTAAGGCACGGGGACCTTTGTGTGCATACATAGAGCTGTGGCAGCAGGTCAGCTTATGCCTTCAGGGGGCAGATGTGATCTGGCTGTGGCGGTCAGCACTTTCTCAGAGCTGGGAAGTGTGGCTGAGGTCCGTGTACATGCGCAGCTCTAGGACTGCTGTAAAGTGCAGTTCCCAGAGCTGAGTGATGTGATTATTGGACTGTGCGCATGTGTGGGCCTAGGAGTGCCATAAACTGATATGTAGAGCTCAGGTGGGGGGGTGAGTGAGGCTGTGCGACACTATGGGCAGGGGTTGGGGTAGCCTGGGTATGGAGGTTAGTGCCTGCAGCCTTTATGCCCTGGCAACAATCTGCAGGGAGCAGGGAGGGGGAGATAGTGCTCGGGAGGTGTGCAGGAGAGGTGGGTTGGGCTGCACTTGGGGTAGGGGTGGGGGGCAGGTACGTGCACTGGGGGCTGGTGGGGTGGGGGTGCCTGAAGCATGGGGAGTGGGAGCAGGTGACAGGGTTTGGGTGCATGGGATAAATTGCTGGTCACAGGGCTGTGCTGGTGAATGTAGTGTGCCTAAGGGACGTGGCCTGGCTTAATTCCTAGTCCCAGGCTCCCATCCATGCACTCCCGTGGGCTCCATGCCTCCGCACCAGACTCCAGCTTTCTGCCTCTCAGTTCCTTGGCCTCTGCAACAAGGGCAGCCCTATGTGGTGCAGAGGCTCTCTTTGGTAAGCTGTACTCCCAAATCACCGCCTCAGTTGCCCTCCTGTCGTTCTCTAATTTTTATGTGGAGAAGAGCTAGTCTTGAGCTACTCTATTTGGCCATATTCCTGGAAGTTACATTCTTTTAGTATTAAAAAATTGTGTAGTTACACTGGCAGTACATCTCAATTCAAATTAAAGTGCCTACTTTTCTGAAAGGAGAAAGGCAGTGGGATTAGAGGAAATTATCTGACCTAGGCCATTGTGGCCATTAGTCAATAGGCCTGTAGAAGCCTTGGAATCTCATTTCTGCAGCTGTAATGGAGATTATATAAGTCCCCACTCATGGGAGATTGTACATATTGAAAAAGGAAGTGCTCAGTAAGGAGTAGTCCTTTTGTTTTTCTTTTTCAATTAAAGGGATGAAGGGATGATTTTGTAACTGAAAGTCAAATAATTGGGTATTTTTGTTCTTTCTCCTTTTCTATTTCCACTTTTCCTTCTTTGTAACTTGAGGTTTCCCCAGTAGAAAGGAGGAAAGTATCTGACTTCCTAAATTATCTTAGGGACAGAGGGACCAGAGAGCTGTTCCAGTAGGATATCTGCATTTTCTGCCTGCAAAGCCATTTATTTTTCATTTTCATCTTCCTATTTTCCTTTATTTGGGGAAAGGGGGAAACTTTGCTTGATTTACTGTTAAATTATTGCAATATACTTCACTGCCAAAGACTGCTAATCTAAAAAATGGAAAACTGAATTTACTTATTTAATAACGCTTATACATCTATGTAGTTGCATGTCGGTATAAATGCATTATGTTCCCATGTATTTAGGAACCTAGGAGAGCAGTGTTTATTAATTCTTAGTAATTCTACATTACAAGAGGATAAACTTATATATAAAATTGATTTACCTATGTGTTAGAGCTCGCTAAAGAAACAGAACCAACAGCAGGTATCTGTAAATACGAGATTTATAAAGGTGTCTCACATAACTGTGGGATGCAAGAGTTCAAAATCCATAGGGCAGGCTGTAAAGCTGGCAGTTCTGATTAAGGGTCTCTATGAACGCCATGGGAATGGCTCACTGGCTAAAGAAGCTGCAAAAATTCTCTCTTCTACCTTAAAAGTCTTCTACTGATTGGAACAAATCCAACTGATTGGATTCTCTCATTTGTGGGAGACACACCCTTAGTTGATTGTAGTTGTAAATCAATAAGCCATCAGTCAACTTACTGGTGATTTAATAAACCAGCTTCTGGTTTATTAACCAGCCATGAAATATCCTTACAGTAACAGTCAGGCCAGTGCTTGCCTGACCAGACAACTGGGTAGCATCATTGGCCAAGTTGACACCAGAACCTAACTATCACAACCCATTATAGGGACATGAAATTGGTATAATCAATCATAGCAAAATATAACTATGATAGAATTAAGGTGATTTATTAATTAATGTAATTAAATAAAGCATAGAATTGCACTGAATGAAGCTCTCACAGAATCTGGGGGCACTGGGTTAGGAGTGGCTATCCCCAGGGATGGGTCTTCCATTCAAGTTGACCACCCACAGTGGTATGTGGAGCCAGCGATGTGGTCTGTCAGGCCAGGTTACTCTTTTCACTTCCCACCTGAGGAAGGGCTCTTGAGTGCTGATTTTCCCACAAGGTCTGTTTGATCACGTGACTTTTTTTTTCCCTGTTTAAATCTGGAGTTTTTATTCCTTGTTGGAATCATGTGACTTTTTAATTAATTAATTTCTTAGTTAGGGATCATGTGACTTTATACCAAGATTTTCTTCAACTATTTGACAAAAAATGAGAGTCAAAGGTGAAATCTTGCACATTTCAGGCATTCAATTCATTTATGTACCCATTCGTTCAAGCATACTTTGCTCTAGAGATATAAAAATGACTCAGGCATAATTCTCTCACCCTTAAAGAAGTTATGATTTACCAGAGGGCAGTAGATAAGTAAACAAGTACTTGAAGTGCTATAGATAACTGTGGTTAGTTCTACCTTGGAAGGGGGAAATAGGGGTGGTCAGGAAGATGCTTTATAAAAGAGGGAACCTTGAGAGTCTTAAAACTTTATAGATGTTTGTTCTGCAGAAAAGGGTAGGGATGGGAAAGGGGCAGGCCGAGAAGTGCACCTGCCTTAAGCAAAGGTCAAGAGGCTGGAAATGGGTTGCTATGCTTGGAAGAACTGGAAGTTGTTGGTTACAGTGAAATATAGCTTTGTATGTCATGTTAGAGAACACAAATTTTATCATATACCTAATGGAGAGCCATCAACAGGGTTTATGCAGGGGACAAACAGGGTCCAACTGGGGTTTAGAAATATTCTGAAATTACTGCAGAGGATGGATGGGAAGGCCCCTCCTCTGTCTCTGTTATCTACCATGCTCACCTCTTGATGGATTGCATTAATATTAAACTGGACTTTTACACTAGACTATGAACATTATGAGGACAAATTTTGTAGTCATGCATCTTTGCATTATTAGTGCCTGTCACAGAATAATATTGAAAATAACATCTGAAAATTATTTTAGATGTTGAAAATAACAACATCTAAAAGTTATGATTATGTAAGGGGACATAATCATAATGGTGTTAGTAATAACAATAGCTAACATTTGTTGAGCATTTATTGTTTTCTAATCACTTTAGATGTACTATTTTAATCCTCACAACACACTATAAGGTAGGTATTCTAGAAGGCCGTTGATAAATGTAGAATGAATGAAAAGATTGTGAATGCGCTAGCCAAGTTCTCAGATAAATACTCCTTCCTCAGGATGGCCTTCTCTGACTTGTTCTCTCTACAATGATTGTTACAATTCTATGTAAGCACTCTTTTTTAAATACTGATTAATCTTAACATACAAACATTCTTAATATACAAACCTTGTGTCTGATGCTCTTTTTATCTACGGTATGAACAGATAAGTAAAAATATGGATAAAATAAACAAATAATAGGGAGGACATATCAATCCATTCAAGGTGTACAATCAGTGGCTCACAATATCATCACATAGTTGTGTATTCATCACCATGATAATTTTCTAGAACATTTGCATCACTATAGAAAAATAAATAGAAAGAAAAAAAAAACCTCATACATACCATACTCCAAACCCCTCTCTCTCATTGACCACTAGTATTTCCATCTACCCAATTTATTTTAACCTTTGTCCTCCCTATTATTTGTTTATTTTATCCATATTTTTACTTATCTGTTCATACCGTAGATAAAAAGAGCATCAGACACAAGGATTTTACAACCACACAGTCACATTGTAAAAGCTGTATACAATCATCTTCAATAAACAAGGCTACTGGAATACAACTCAACAGTTTCAGGTACTTCCCTCCAGTCACTCCAATACACCATGAACTAAAAAGATATATCTATATAATGCAGAAGAATAGCCTCTAGGATAACCTCTCAAATCTGTTTGAAATCTCTCAGCAACTGAAACGTTCTTTTGTCTCATTTCTCTCCTCTCTTTTGGTCAAGAAGACTTTCTCAATCTCTTGATGTTGGGTCCTGGGTCATCCCAGAATTTCTGTCCCATGTTGCCAGGGAGATTTATACCCCTGTGAGTCATGTCCCGTATGGAGGGGAGGGCAGTGAGTTCACTTACCATGTCAGCTTAAAGAGAGAGGCCACATCTGAGCAACAAAAGAGGTTCTCTGGGGGTGACTCTTAGGCCTAATTTTTTTTTCATTTCTTTTTTTGACATTTTTAAATGTGAAATATAACATATATACAAATAAAAGAAATACAAAGCAATATTTTTTAAAGTACACTTTAACAAATAGTTATAGACTGGATTTCAAGTTTTGTTATAGATTTCCATTCCACTATTTCAGATCCTACCACTTTTAACTGGCCTTTTTATTGATTAAGTGCTTGCCCTCTTACTGAAATTCTTTTAACTGTTTTCTTTTTTTTTGAGCTTTGAGAAAGATGTTTCTGCCAGTTCTTGCTGGTTGTTCAAAGCTTAGGGAACCAACTCCTGAAGAATCTCACTCCACTTTACTGATCCTATATTAAGATTTTAAAAAGTATTTGGGGAACAATTACTGATTCTTTTTTTTTTTTTTTTTTAATTTGCATATGGGCAGGAGGCACCAGGGATCGAACTCCAGACTTCCAGCACAGCAGGTCGGAGCTCTGCCTGCTGAGCCACGGCAGCCGCCCTGATTCTTTTAATCAATGTATGAGTTTTTCAAAGTTCAGTTATTTTTTTTTAAGTTTATTTTGTATTATCAAACCAAAGCAACATACAAACATGAACATTCTTAACATACAAGCATTCTGTGTATGGTGTACAATCCAAGTCTCGCAATATCATCACACAGTAGTATATTCATCACCATGATCATTTTTTAGAACATATGCACCACACCAGAAAAAGAAATAAAACGAAAATAGAAAAAACTCATACATACCATGTCCTTTATCCCTCCCTCTCATCGACCACTAGTATTTCCAACTACCCAATATATTTTAACCTTCGTTCCCCCTATTTTGTTCCCATACTCCTTACCACTCCCTTTCATTGTTCACTAGCATTTCAATCTGCTCAATTTATTTTGACATTTGTTCCCGCTATAATTTATTTTTAATCCATATTTTTTACTTATCTGTCAATATCGTAGATAAAAGGAGCATCAGACACAAGGTTTTCACAATCACATAGTCATATTGTGAAAGTTATATCATTATACATTCATCTTCAAGAAACATGGCTACTGGAACACAGCTCTAGCGTTTCAGACACTTCCCTCTAGCCTCTCTAATACACCTTAAACTAAAAAGGGGATACCTATATAACGTGTAAGAATAACCTCCAGGATAACCGCTCAATTCTATTTGAAATCTCTCAGCCACTGTCACTTTATTTTTGTCTCATTTCTCTCTTCCCCCTTTGAAGGTTTTCTCAATCCCTTGATGCTGAGTCCTAGCTCACTCTAGGATTTCTGTTCCGCATTGCCAGGGCAGTTTACACCCCTGGGAGTCATACCACATAGAGAGGGGGAGGGCAGTGAGTTTACTTGCTGTGTTGGCTGAGAGAGAGATAGGCCACATCTGAGCAACAAAAGAGGTTCTCTGGGGGTGACTCTTAGGCCTAATTTTAAGTAGGCTTAGTCTGTCCTTTGCGGGGTTAGTTTCATATGAACAGACCCCAATACTGAGGGCACGGCCTATTGATATGGTTGTCCCCACTGCCTGCAAGAATATCAGAAATTCTCCAAATGGGAAGCTGAATTTTCCCCCTTTCTTGCCATTCCCCCAAGGGGACTTTGCAAATACTTTTTTTATTCACTGTTCAAATCACTCTGGGATTTATTGGGGCATCACTCTAGACAACCCTACAAAATCTCATGCCCTATTCAAGGTTCCATGTATTTATGGTGTTCAATTAACCTGTCCATATAAGTTATATTAGGAAATGTACTAATGCAAAATATAAATTTTGTACCACCTAAACATTTTTTGCCTTAGTCTCACACATAAGTTAAAGTTTTAAAATATAAATCACCATCTATTTTTAACACCCTGTAATATTGACATTCCTTTGTTCTTCCTCATGCAAAAACATTTTTTAATTTGTACATATAGTCACTATCATTGTACTCTCTAGGCATTCTTAGATTATACTATCTCAGTCTTATTTGTCTATCTTTCCTTCTGGTTTCATTTGTGCCCCCAGCCCTCCTCCCTCTATTATTCTCACATTTAGCTTCATTCAGTACACTAACATTTTTGTGGTACAGGTAGATAGTATTGTGTTATCCATTTCTGTATGTTTGCAATCAATCCTGTTGCACAATCTGTATCCCTTCAGCTCCAATTACCCCAAATCTACACTATTTCTATCTCTTGATGGCCTTAGGCCTAATCTTAAGTAGGCTTAGTCTATCCTTTGCAGGAATAAGTTTCACAGGGGCAAAACCCAAGATTGAGGTCTTGGCCCATTGATTTGTTTGACCCCACTGCTTGTGAGAATATCAGATATTCTCCAAATGGGGAAGTTGTCTATTTCCTCCTTTCTTCCCATTCCCCCAAGGGAAGTTTGCAAATACTTTATTCACTGCCCAAATCACTCTGAGATTTGTCAGGAAATCAAACTAACATGGGCAAACCAACTAAATCTCATATCCTATGCAAGATTCCATGTACTTATGGTTTTCAACTAAACTGACTATACAAGTTAAATTAGTAAATGCACTACCCAAAATATAAACTTTGCACCAAATAACCATCTTTCCCTTTAGTCTCCCACAGAAGTGCAAGTTTTAAAATATCGACGATATCATCCTTTACCCAGTCTTCTGACATACCTTAGTCCTATCCAGATCAGCTTCATTCATATCTCTGCTTGATATCTGTTCACTTTTTCAACTTTTTAAACAGTTCCTGTGTGGGGTACAGCTGACTTTCATAGCTTCAGAGCTCTAACTCTGAGTCTCAGGTGTCACTTAAATACCCGAAGTTTCTGGGAAAGACCAAGTTATATACAAAAACAGCTCAGTGTCTCAGAATTTAAAATTCCACAGTTATACCTCCTAAATATATGTGACTGCTGTGTGAGCTTACCATCTAGGGGCCTTTACAATAAGCCCCAACCTGATAACCCATGCTCTCAACTTTAGTTCACCAAATATTCATATTATTAGTCCTTATGATTGAAGCATGATAATATTTGTCTTTTTGTTCTTGACATTTCATTCAATACAAGCTCTAAAGGTTCTTTCACCTAGTTGCATGCCTCACAACTTCATTCCTTCTGGCTCAGTAGTACATTGTATATATACACTATAGTTCTGCCTTCCATTCCTCAGTCATTGTACCCTTACACCACCTCCATTTACTGTGGACTAGGAACACTGCCACCAAAAACACCAGTGTGCAAATGTCCATTCATGCCCCCACACTCAGTGCCTCCAGTTCCATACTGAGCAATGGGGTTTCAGGATCATGCAGCAACCCCACCCCTACCCTCCTGTGGAATCAACACACTGCCTTCCAAGGGGCTGCACCTTTCATTTCCCCACCAACAGTGAATAGGTACATCTCTTTCTCCATTTTCTCTAGCACTTGTTTCTCTCTGTTCATTTCTTTTTCTGGGGTGGGGGTGGGGGTGCATGGTACAAGAATCAAACACAGGTCTCCCGCATGAAAGACAGGCATTCTACCACTGAACTACCCGTGCACCCTCTCTGTTCATTTTTAAGCAATTTTATTCACACATCATACAATGCAACCTAAGTGTATAGACATGACTTTGCCACTTTATCTATCTGAAGACATTTCCTTTCCTTCCGCAAAGAATCCATATCCCTTTCCCAATTCCCATGCCTGTTGACATTTAGTTTTGGCATAATGTCTTTGTTACATTCAGTGGAAGCAAATATGTAATACACTCTTAAATCACCCTATAATTATCCTTCTTTGTACTTTCCCAATTTAGTGAATTAGTCTGAGAGACCATGCAATAGCCCAGGTACAAGACAATGGTGATATATCAGCAAAAGTAGTGGCAACTAGGATAGAGTAAAGGAAATTAATTTTCATGAAGTCAGCTATGAAGAAATACAAAGCAAATAATAAACTCAAGAAGTTTAAAGTTTTCTTAGGGACTTTGCTCACTTGTGAAAACAATTTGACTCCCCATCCTTTGTAATCCTGATTCAGTAAGTATGGGGTGGGGCCTGGGAATCTGTTTTAAGCAATAATAACAACAAAGTCTCCAGATGATTCTGATGAGCAGCCAGGATTGGCATACATGACCATAGAAAAATAAGAGTCCTTGTAGTCATTGAGGAAGGCATCCTCTGTCAAAGTCATGTTTATATTGCTGCTTTTCCACATAGGTAGGAAGAAAAGTCCTGAGATTCACTACCCCATTCATTCCACATTTCCAACAGGAAAAAAAAGAAAAAATCTTAAGCCAACTTTCTTAGTAACTTTTTGAACTAGAGCTCTGCAAACTCCAATATCATACTAATTGGAATTTATGAATACAAACTTTTACAATTACTAAACTAAGTAGTCCTTTATATAGATAAAATGGAAGTCTGAATATCATTCACTGTCTTGTAAGATTTGAAATTTAGATGCAATTTTAAATAAAGTGCTGCCTTGACATTCTTCAGCTTCACAAGGCCCCAAAGCCCCAACCACAAAAAGCTCCCCAGCTCAGATATGGCCTTACCCTGAGCAGGAAAGTCTCCCCATCCAGCTAAGTCCTCTATCAGCCAGACCAGCTGCATTCCACCTGATCCTCAATCTAATGAGTTTCGCTTCCCTGCCAGCCTGTGAAAACAAGCCCTACCCTCTCATCATCAGAAGCCTGCCTTCCACAGCTCCTTCTGGTTCCTTCTGCTCTGGAGCACAAACCCCGTAAGGCCCTATGTGGTGTGAAGGGTCCTCCTCCCCTGCATTGTGAACATATGTGACTAAGAAACTGCTGCCAGTCTCACCTGTCCAGGGAGGGTTGTCTGTGTTGGCCATCTCATTTCTATCTAGCATGAGAGATCCCTTCTTCACCAGTGGGGTGAGCAGGAGTCATCAGCATGTCTTCTTATAAAAATTGAAGAAAGAACCTGCATTTTGGGTTCCACGTGAGGCCAGCAAGGGAATCTCTGTAGTGTAAACCTGCTCTGGAGGAAGCAGACTAGGTTCCTCTCAATGAATAATATTTGGAGGTAGAAGTGAGACAGGGCATGTGGAAAACACAACTATCATGAAAGTAAGTATGAATCTCCCTGTTATGAATTATTTCAATATATAGAAGTACTATGGTAATATAGTAAACATTTATGAATCTTCTACCTACCTGCCAAGTTTTACTTCAGGATCCCTTCCTTTCATTTTTTTAAATGTGAAATATAACATATATATGAAGAAAAGAAAGAAAAAGCAATAATTTTCGAAGTACACTTTAAAAAGCAGTTACATTACAGATCCCAGAGTTTGTTATGGGTTTCTATTCCACCATTTTGTATTCTTTCTAGCTGCTCCAAAACACTAGAGGCCAGAAGAAATATCAATGTAGTGATTCAGCAGACACACTCATTTGTTAAATCTTATTTGCTCTGTTATAACTCCCCCTTTTCCTTTGATCCCTTTCTCAATCTTTAGGGATCTTTAGGCAATCCATATTCTGACTTCTTTTTTTATCACATAGTTGCATATTCATCATCATGAATGTTCTGACTTTTTCATGTTGAGAATGGGTATTGCCCTCAAAGGTAAAGGGGATGTAATTAGATGATAAACTTGCAGGGGGCTGGTCCTTCTGGATTTCAGGATTTATCTGGCCTAGGAACCTTCTAGAACTTATAGGTTCTAGGAAAGCAAACTTAGCACATGAAACTTTTATAGTATCTCAGTTCAAGCCCTAGGTGTTCTTAATAGTTAACAAGAGTGATGTTGGTTGCAATTTAGCAAACCATGGCAGTTAGCACTATCTAACTGAAACTTACATAAGAGTAGCCTCCAGAATAGCCTCTCAACTCTATTTGATCTCTCTTAGCCACTGATGCCTTATTTCATTACATTTCTTTTCCCCCTTTAGGCTGGGAAGGTGGTGTTGATTCCATAGTGCCAGGGCAAGACTCATCCTGAGGAATCACATCCCTTGCTGCCAGGAAGACTTTCAACCCTGACTGTCATGTCCCACTTAGTAGGGAGGGTGATGATCTTCCTTGAACAGTTGGGCTTAGAGAGAAAAAGGCCATATCTGAGCAACAAAAGAAGTTTCTTGGAAACAATTCTTAGGCCTTGTTATAGGTTGTCTTAGCTTCTCCCCTACAAAAATAAGTTTCCTAAGGACAAGCCTCAAAATCAAGGGCTTGGTCTAATTTCTTGGGAGTCTCCAATAGTTGAGAGGTATCCAAGGTTTTCAAGATGGAAAAGTCTAATAGTTTTTATTCCTTCTGACCCTCAAGGGATTCTACTAATACTTTTTAATTATGAGCCCACCATAGTCTGAGATGTAACTGAGTATTACTTTAAGCTATACAGAATTACAAGGCCTCATTCCCATTCTCAACTCCAGGAGTTTGGGTCGTTTAAATGAGCTATCCAGACATGTTGATTTAGATTGTGTGTTTTAGAAAATTTAGGTTCTAGTCATAATAAACCTCTCTGCTTTTGGTCTTATGTAGTAGGTGAAGGTCTAGAGTACATACACTATCATCTTTTACCCTGCATTCTGATTTACCTTAGTCCCAGCCAGATTGGCTTTGTTTTTATCTTTAATTAAAGGCTGACCTCTTTTTTGGTTACTTTAACTGTTATTGTATGTACCTATGATAACTTTCAGGGTTGTAGCATTCCATTTCAGGGTCTTTGGTGTCTAAGTTCCAGGTAAATACCAGCTATACACAAAAAGCTCAGTGCCTCAGAAGCTAGAGATACACTTACAGCTTCAGAAGTAAGTAAGAAGTGGCAGCTATAAGGGCTTACAATTTATGCTTCAATTTTCTTACTGGTATTTTCTGAAAGAGACCTTAGCATATTTGTTCTTTTGTTTCTGGCTTACTTTGCACAACACATTGTCCCCAAGGTTTATTCAGTTCCTTGTGTGGTTCTTGACAGTCTTCATTTCTGTAGCCAAACCATATTCCATCAGATAAATATATCATAGTTCACCATTCTGCTTCTCAGTCATTGTACCCTTCACTTCCCTCCATCTTTTGGGCATCATAGGTAATGTCCAAAGTAAAACCATGACTTACATTATCCTCACTTGGATGTACAAGCAGCAGAATTCTTAATTTAGACAATTAGACCCATAGAAGACAAAGAACCATCAAACACAGCCTCATCAGATATCAAATCAAAACTACCCCCTATCACTTGTCCTTCCTCACCAATTAGTTGCCATGGTATTGCTGTGGTACTGTTGATGTCTTCCTGTTAACTATTGGCCATAGCATACAATTTTAGTTTTCACCCTATACTCCTCTATTATTGACTCTTTGTCCAATATCAAACCTTTAAAATAATTCACATAAGAGTTTATTTATAATTGTAGATTTAATCAGTGGGATACATGGCACTATACATCCTCTTTCAATCATATTCATCTTCCATATGGCAATGTTACTTATAATCCCACTAATTAGTTGCTATCACTTCTATCTGTTCCCTTGCATTTAAATTCAACCTTATGGGGGAGCTTTTTCCCCATCTCTAGCTTCTGTATACCTCTAGGTCTGCTATACTCTATAGTATAAACTCTGAATTTACCTTTTTCAGAGTCACAACAGCAGAATCATACAGTATCTGCCCTTTGTGTCTGACATTTCACTCAGCATTACGTCCTCAAGGTTCATGCATGTTGTTATATGCTTCAGGACCTCATTTCATCTTACTGCTGTATAATATTCCATTGTATGCATATACCACATTTTGTTTATCCACTTGTCTGTTGATGGGCACTAGGATTGTTTTCATCTTTTGGCAACTGTGAATAATACTGCTATGAACATAGGTGTGCAAATGTTTGTGTCATTGCTTTCAGCTCTTCTAGTTATATGCCAAGTATTGGTATTGCAGTGTCATAGGACAACTCAATATTTTAGTTTTCTGAAGAATCGCCAAAATGTTTTCTACAGTGGCTACACCATTATACATTTCCATAAAGTTTTCCATTTTGCCACATCCTCTCCAGCATTTGTACTTTTCTGTTTGTTTAATTGCAGCCATTCTTATAGGTGTGAGGTGATATTTCATTGTCATCTTGATTTGTGTATCCATTATAGCTAATGAAAATGAGCATCTTTTTGGGTGTTTTTTTTTAGCCATTTGTATTTGCTCTTTGAAAAAGTGTCTATTCATATCTTCTGTCCATTTTATAATTGGGTTGTTTGCTCTTTTGTTGTGGAACTTGTTCTAGTTTGCTAGCTGCCAGAGTGCAATATACCAGAAATGGAATGGCTTTTAAAAAGTGGAATTTAATAAGTTGCTCGTTTACAGTTCTAAGGCCAAAAAAATGTCCCAATTAAAATGAGTCTATAGAAATGTCTAATCTAAGGCATCCAGGGAAGGATACCTTGGTTCAAGAAGGCTGATGAAGTTCAGGGTTTCTCTCTCAAGTGGAAGGACACATGGCAAACACAGAGTTTCTCTCTCATCTGGAAAGGCACATTGTGAACATGGTCAGGGTTTCTCTCTCAGCTGGAAGGGCACATGGTGAGCAAGGCATCATCTGCTAGCTTTCTCTCCTGGCTTCCTGTTTCATGAAGCTCCCCAGGAGGTGTTTTCTTTCTTCATCTCCAAAGGTTTCTGGCTTGTGGGCTCTCGTGGTTATGTCATTCTTCTCTGGCTCTCTCTGAATTGCTCTCATTCTCCAAAATGTTTCTTTATAGGACTCCAGAAACTTCTCAAGACCCACCCAAATGGGTGGAGACATGTCGTCATCTAATCCAGTTTAACAACCACTCTTGATTTAATCACATCTCCAGGGAGATGATCTGATTACAGTTTCAAACATACAGTATTGAATTAGGGATTATTCTATCTTTATGAAATGGGATTTTGATTAAAACATGGTTTTTTTAGGGGCATATATCCCTTTAAACCAGCACAGAGCTGTATAATTTCTTTATGTACACAGGATATCAAGCCTTTAGCTGATATGTTGTTTCCAAATATTTTCTCCCATTGAGCTGGCTGCCTCTTCATCTTTTTGACAAATTCCTTTGAGGCACAGAAACTCTTGATCTTAAGGCGTTCCCATTTATTTATTTTTGTTTTCACTGCTTGTCCTTTAGATTAAAGTTTAAAAAGCTACCTCTTATTACTAGATCTTGAAGATGTTTCTCTACATTATCTTCTAGAAATTTTATAGCATTGGTTCTTACATTGAGGTCTTTAATCCATTTTGAATTGATTTTTGTATAGAGTGTAAGGTAGGGGTCCTCTTTCATGGCTATTGATATCCAGCTCTCCATGCCCATTTATTTGAAAGAGTATTCTGTCCCAGTTCAATGGATTTGGGGGCCTTATCAAAGACCAGTTGTCCATAGATTTGGAGGTCTATCTCGGCACTCTCAATTTGATACCATTGGTTGATATTTCTATCTTTCTGCTGGTACTATGCTGTTTTGGTCACTGTGGCTTTATAGTAGGCTTTAAAGTCAAGTGTTAGTTATTACACTTTGCTCTTCTTTTTTAGGATGTCTTTAGCTATTTGGGGTCTCTTTACCTTCCAAATAAGTTTGAGAACTAGCTTTTCCAACTCTTCAAAGTAGATTGTTGGGATTTTGATTGGTATTGCATTGAATCTGTAGATTTGGATAGAATTGATATATTAACTACATTCAACCTTCCTATACATGGCATGGAATGCCTATCTATTTAGGAAATTTTAAATTTCTTTTAGCAATGTTGTATAGTTTTCTGTGTACAAGTCTTGACATCGCTGGTTGGACTTATTCTCAGATTCTTTTTATTTCCTGATTCTTTTGGTCATGATTTTGAGTGGAATTTTTTCTTTGATTATCTTGTCAGATAGGTCATTACTTACATATAGAAACATTACTGATTTTTATACATTAATCTTGTATCCCACCACTTTGCTGAATTTATTCACTCAAGTAGCTTTGTCATAGATTCCTCAGGGTTTTCCAAGTATAGGATCATGCCATCTGCAAATAATGTAAGTTTTATTCCTTCCTTTCTGATTTGGATGCCTTTTATTTCTTTCTCCTGCCTAATTGCTTAAAACAGGACTTCTAGTACAATGATGAATAATAGTGGTGACAATGGGCATCCTTGTCCCATTCCCAACCTTAGGGGGGATGTTTTCAATCTTTCTCCATTAGGTATGATGTTGCCTATAGGTTTTCATATATGCCCTTTGTCATATTGAGGAAGTTTCCTTTGATTCCTAATCTTTGAAGTATTTTTAATCAGGAAAGGATGCTGAATTTGATGAAAGTTTTCGATATCAATTTATATGATCATGAGATTTTTACCTTTCAATTTGTTAATGTGCTATATTATGTTGATTGATTTTCTTGTGTTGAATCACCCCTTGTATTCCTGGAATAAACCCCACTTGATCATGATGTGTAATTATTTTAATGTATCTTTGGATTTGATTTGCTAGTATTTTGTTGAGAATTTTTGCGTTTTTTTTTCATTGGAAAAATAGGCCTATAGTTTTCTTTCCTTGCACTGTCTTTTAATCTGGTTTTGGTATTAGAGTGAAATTAGCTTTGTAAAATAAATTAGATAGTGTTCCTCTTTCCTCAATTTTTGGGAAGAGTTTTTGCAGGATTGGTGTTAGTTCTTTTTGGAATGTTTGATCAAACTCCCCTGTGAAGCTGTCTGGGGTTTTCTTTGAGGGAAAATATTTGATGACTAATTGAATCTGCTTATTTGTAATTGGTTGTTTCTTCTATTTCTTTTGAGTCAGTATAGGTAGTTCATGTGTTTTTAGGAATTTGCCTATTTCGTCTAAGTTGTCTAGTTTGTTAGCATATAGTTGTCCATGGTATTCTCTTATGAGTTTTTAAAATTTCTTCAAGATCCATGGTAACCACCCTCCCTCTCATTTCTGATTTTTTTAAATTTGTATCCTCTCTCTCCTTTCTCTCTGTCAGTCTAGCTAGGGGTCCATCAATTTTATTGATTTTCTCAAAGAATAACTTTTGGTTTTATGGATTCTATTTTTTTTTATTCTCCAGTTTGTTTATTTATACTTTAATCTTTGTTATTTGTCTTCTTCTATTTGCTTTGGGGTTAATTTGCTGTCTTTCTCCAATTTCTCCAGGTGAGCAGATAAATCCTCTATTTTTGCTCATTCTTGTTTTTAAATACAGGCATTTAGGGAAACATTTCCCTCTCATCACTGCCTTTGCCACATTCCATAAGTTCTGATATGTTGTATTCTTATTATTATTCATCTGTAGATATTTACCAATTTGTCTACCAATTTCTTCTTTGACCCACTATTTAAGAGTATGTGGTTTGATCTCTACATATTTATGAAAGTTCTGGTTCTTTGATGATTATTAATTTCCAGCTTCATTCTTTTGTGATCAGACAAAGTGTTTTGAATAATTTCAATCTTTTTAAAATTTATAAAGACCTGTTTTGTTCTCCAGCATATGACCTATCCTGGAGAACATTCCATGTGTACTAGAGAAGAATGCATATCTTGCTTTTTTGGGATGTAATGATCTATATATGTCTACCAAGGCTAATTCATTTATTCCGTTGTTTAGATTCTCTATTTCCTTGTTGTTCCTTTTTCTGGTTGTTCTGTCTGTAGCGTAGAGTGGTATAAGGAAGACTCCCACTATTATTTTTGAAACATCTATAGTTCCTTCCAGTTTTGCCGATGTTTACTTCATATCCTTAAGAGTTCCTTGACTGGGAGCATAATATTTATGACTGTTATTTCATCTTGGTGAATTGTCCCTTTTATTAATACGTAGTGTCCTTCTTTGTCTCTTATGACATCTTTACATTTAAAGTCTATTTTATCTGATATTAGTATAGCTCCTCCTGCTTTCCTTTGTTAACAACTTGCATTGAACATCTTTTTCCTTCTTTTCACTTTCAGTATATTTGGATCTAAGATGGGTCTCTTATAAATAGCATATAGATGGATTATATTTTTAAATTCATTTTGCCAATCTGCATCTTTTAATTGGTGAGTTTAGCCCATTAACATCAAAATTATTACTGTAAAAGCAGTTCTTGAATCTACCATCTTATTTTTTGGTTTATAGTTGTCAGATCTATGTATTCTTTTCCTTTTCTCTCTTTTTATCCTTTAAATTACCCTTACTGGTACTCTTCAATTCTGTGCCCTCTTCCAGAACCCCTCCCCTGCCTTTTCTTTTTTTAAGAGCGGACAGGATTCCCTTTAGTATTTTTTGTAGGGCTGATCTCTTGTTTATTAGTTCTCTTAGTTTTTGTCTTTGAAGATTTTAATCTCTCCCTCTCTTTTGAAGGATAACTTGGTTGGAGAAAGAATTCTTGACTCGATGCCTCTCTTATTCAGGATCTTAAATAAATTATACCACTGCCTTCTTGCTTCCATGGTGTCTATTGAGTAGTCTGAACTCAGTCTCATGTGTTTTCCCTTGCATGTAGTAGATCGCTTTTTCTCTTGCTGCTCTCAGGACTTTCTGCTTCTCTTCAACACTTGACAGTTTGATTAGTATCTTGGAGTAGGCCTATTGGATTTGTTCTATTTGAAGTTTATTGGGCATCTTTGATTTGCATCTTTTGTCTTTTTTAGGAGTTGGGAAATTTCCCCTGATTATATCTTCAACTAACCTTCCTAGCCCTTCACTCTTCTTTTCTCCTTCTGGGGCACCAGTGGTTCTTATTGTGCCTCTTTTGTTGTCCATCATTTTCCTAAGGTCCAGTTCTGTTTTTCCCATCTTCTTGTCATTTATTATTTTGTGTGTTCTAGTTCTATTGATCTGTCTTCTAGCTCACTTATTCTTTCTTCTGTTTCTTCAACTCTGCTGTCATGTGTCTCTAGTATATTTCTAATTTGGTCTACTATGTCTTTTGTCTCTGTGAGAGCTGCCATTTTTCTACTTTGTCTTTGAATTCTTTCTTTTCTAGTGTTTTCCTGATATCCTTTATTTTATTTTATCCTTTATTATTTTATACATATATTTGAGTAGCTGTTCCATATTCTCTGTCCCCTTGGGTGTTTGATTTGGTCATTTGACTGGACTACTTCTGCCTGGATCTTCATGTGTTTTGTGATTTTCCATTGTGTTTGGGGCATTTGATTAGATTAATAAGGTTATTTTGCAAGTTCATTTCCTTCACTTGTCTAAAGTTTTGTATTTACTTGGTTTTGTGTTGAAGGTTCCCTTTTGCATTTAGTTTGTCAGTAATTCCCTGAAAAACCAAGGCCCGAATCTCATGTAGGGGGTACAATTTTACTTGAGGGTTTATTAAAAGCTATTCAGGGATGAGTGGGAGTTCAGGGGCAGAATGCCTACCCAGGGAGACCCATGTTTGAGTCCTGGCCCATGCACCTCCCAAAACAGATAAAATAAAAAATAGCAGGAATAAAAAATGCCTCAGCATTAGTAGGCACTGTATTCAGAAGGAGACACTCCAAGATATATTGGGTATGAACTCAGACTGGTGCCCACAGAAGAGAGAAAATTAAAAAACAAATAAAAATAAGAGTAAATATACACACCTACCAGAATGGCCATTATCAACAAAACAGAAAATGACAAGTGCTGGAGAGGATGTGGAGAAAGAGGCACACTTATTCATTGTTGGTGGGAATGCCAAATGGTGTAACTGCTGTGGAAGGCAGTTTGGTGGTTCCTCAAAAAGCTGAACATAGAATTGCCATATGACCTGGCAATACCATTGCTAGGTATCTACTCAAAGGACATAAGGACAAGACACAAACAGACATTTGCACACAAATATTTATAGCAGCATTATTTACAATTGCAAAGAGAAGGAAACAGCCAAAATGTCCATCAACAGAGGAGTGGTTAAACAAACTGTGGTATATAAATACGATGGAATATTATCCAGCTTTAAAACAGAATAAAGTTATGAAATATGTAACAACACGGATGGACGTTGAGAACATTATGCTGAGTGAGAGTAGCCAAAAACAAAAGGACAAATACCGTATGGTCTCACTGATATGAACTGATATTAGTGAATAAACTTGGAATATTTCGTTGGTAACAGAGACCATCAGGAGATGGAAATAGGGTAAGATATTTGGTAATTGGAGCTGAAGGGATACAGACTGTGCAACAGGACTGAATACAAAAACTCAGAAATGGGTAGTACAATACTACCTAACTGTAATACAATTATGTTAAAACACTGAATGAAGCTGCATGTGAGAATGATAGAGGGAGGAGGGCTGGGGGCATAATTGAAATCGGAAAGAAAGATAGATGTTAAAGATTGAGATGGTATAATCTAGTAATGCCTAGAGTGTATAATAATAGAGACTAAATGTACAAATTTAAAAAATGTTTTTGCATGAGGAAGAACAAAGGAATGTCATTACTGCAGGGTGCTGAAAATAGATGATAATTAATATTTTAAAATGTCACCTTATGTGTGAGACTAAAGCAAAAAATGTTTATTTGGTACAAAATTTATATTTTGACTAGTGCATTTCCAAATATAACATATAGATAGCTTGGTTGAACAACATAATTACTTGGAATCTCAAGTAGGACATGAGATTTTGTTGGTTTGCCCAGAGTGATGCCCCAATGAATCCTAGAGTGATTTGATCAGTGAGTGGAAAAGTATTTGCAAAGCCCCCTTAGGGGAATGGTGAGAATGGGGAGAAATTCAACTTCCCCAAGTTGAATTCTTGGTAATCTCACAAGCAGTGTGGACAACCAAAGCTATAGGCTGAGCCCCCAGTCTTGGGGTTTGTTCATATGAAACTTAACCACAAAGGATAGGTCGAGTCTACTTAAAATTTAGGCCTAAGTCACCCCCAAGAGAGCCTCTTCTGTTGCTCAGATGTGGCCTCTCTCTCCAGCCAACACAACAAGCAGTCTCACCACCCTCCCCCTGTCTACGTGGGACATGACTCCCAGGGGTGTGGACCTTCCTGGCAACGTGGGACAGAGATCTTGGAATGAATGGAGACTCAGCATCAAGGGATTGAGAAAAACCCTAGAATGAGCTGAGACTTAGCATCAACGGATTGAGAGAACCTTCTCGACCAAAAGGGGGAAGAGTGAAATGAGAAGAAGTGTCAATGGCTGAGAGATTCCAAACAGAGTTGAGAGGCTATCCTGGAGGTTATTCTTATGCATTGAGTAGATATCACCTTGTTATTCAAGATTTAATGGAGAGGCTGGAGGGAACTGCCTGAAAATATAGCGCTGTGTTCCAGTAGCCATTTTTCTTGAGGATGATTGAATAATGATATAGCTTTCACCATGTGACTGTGTGATTGTGAAAACCTTGTGTCTGATGCTCCTTTTATCTACCTTGTCAACAAATGAGTAGAACATATGGAATAAAAATAAATAACAGGGGGAACAAATGTTAAAATAAATTTAGTTTGAAATGCTAGTGATCAGTGAAAGCGAGGGGTAAGGGTACGGTAGGTATAATCTTTTTTTTTTCTGTTTTCATTTTATTTCTTTTTCTATTGTATTTTTATTTCTTTTT
>PVIY010017068.1:31399-50370 GCA_004026745.1 Myrmecophaga tridactyla
TTAATCAATAAATTTAAAAAAGAGTAAATATATAATAAAAGAAAATAAAAAATAGCATGCCTGAAAAGTATATTAAGGTGGGCCACAGTGGCTCAGCAGGCAGAGTTCTTGCCTGCTATGCCGGAGACCCAGGTTCATTTCCCGGTTCCTGCCCATGCAAAAAAAAAAAAAAACCAAAACTAGGCAGATGGGGAGTTTGCCATTTTGCACTTACCACTTATTCACAGCAGGTGGCACTCCTGAAGCACCTCATCCCCTCAGGCCTGTCCCTTTTTGCCTGCTGGGAAGATGGCATGCATGCAGGGGGAGTCAATCATAGTGCCTGGCAGATTAGCTGATCTCAGTGTCTGGCATCCAGCAGATCCACCGTTCACTGTGCCTGATGGGATGGCCATTCTCAGCACCTGGCAGGGCAACTGATCCCAGTGCCCAGGGTTGCGGCTTTGTGCGGTGGACACCTAGGCATGTCTCTGGGTGCCCCATGGGTGCTGCCAGCTTCAGAGCCAAATACAAGTTTTTCCCAGCCAGCAGCAGGGGCAGGCTGGAGCAGAGGGGCAGTTGGCTTCCTCGGTCTGCATGCCTGCCCACCCCTGGTGTGGGTCATGGCCCATTAGACCCACCCTGCTCTCCCCATCCTGATCGCTCAACCTCTCTTCTCCCTGAGAAATATTGAAGATCCTCTCTCAGCCTCTGGGGCTGCAGTTCTGGTTGTTTTTACCCCCATGCCCTATCTTGTTCTACAGAGCAGGGGTGAATCCAGCCTACTCTACTCCACCATCTTACCCAGAAACCTTCCTTTCCTTTATAAAAAAGGAATACAATATTAAAAATTAATTTTTCTTTGTAACCTTCTATAATTCCATTCCCATCCTTTCTCCAGAGGTAACCGCTGTCTTGAAGATGACATATGTTTATATCCATAAACAATAGAAAGCACTATTTTGTGTGATTTCAAAGTATTTTTCTAATTCAACATGATGTTTTTGTGTTAATGTATGAAGCTCTAAATTCGTTTTCACTCCTGTCTAATATACCAGTATATACATATTAAACAATTCATTTTTCTCTTTGAAAAAAAAACTTGCCTTGCTTTTAGTCTTCTGGAAATCCAATATTCTGGTAATATAAGTAATGCTGCAGTTAATATCCTTGAACATTTTTCCTTATGCACATTAGTGAGAGATTCTTTAGGTTATATATTTTGGGCTGGAAGGAATGCACACATTTATCTTTACTAGTTATTACCAAATTACTGTCAGGCATGACTGTATCTCTGTATTGTCCGAAAGCAGTAATAAAACTGTTTCTTTTGGAAGAAGGATCAGAGATGTGACAGATAAAAATGGCCCATCAATTTTTACTGTGCTTTAAGTTTATGGGTTTTATACATAAGAGAGCAAATTGAGAGATAACCAAATATGAGATTTACTTTTACTCACTTAAAAAAGTTTTGCTTCCTATTTCCTTTTTTGTTGACAGGGCATAATAAATAAATTGTTGATTTTTGAAATTGTACCAGGCAGTGAGCTAAAATTTACACTTACTTATATGACTCTTGTAACAATCCAAGAGGTGAGTCTGGTTGAGTTAAAAGGTGACAAAAGTGAAGCTCAGAGAAAGTTAAATAAATTGCTCAAGATGACACAGACTGTTAGTTTCAGAGCCAAAACTAAAACCTTGGGCTGTCTGACTCTGAACTCTGTGTCCTTAACTACTGTGCAGGAAACTCGGCTAGCTAGTAGATTTTAGAGACATTTGTAGAAATTGGAGCTGCCCCATTTTGGCTGAAGAATTTGAATCTAGTTTATTGAAATCTTTGTATTCGATCACTTCAAATGCTGCCAGCATGATGTACTACCCTTTTGCTGAGCACTTACTATGTGCTAGGTGCTCTGCTAAGAACTTTATATGTGTCTTATTGAAACTAGTCTTCAAAACAATTTCATGATGTTGTCATATAAAAAATAAAAAGAAAATTATACCAGGAAATGTAGAAAAATGAAGCCTAACGTTGAGTTCTTACTAAATTGGATGGAAGGACTCTGCTTCTTTCCAATGGATAACTGCTGTAAGAAGTTAGTAGAGTAACTCCATTGTTATTATGCAGGTAATTCATGTATTCAGTGAACATTTCTTGAGCTTTTACTCTGTGCTGGGTGTGGTGTTAGATGAATGAAGTATTGTATTGTGGTGATTTGAGGCTGTATGTACCTGAAAAAAAAACATGACTTTAAATTTAAGCAGTTCCTGTGGGTGCGGACCTATTGTTGGCAGGACCTTTTGATGAGGTCACTTCAGTAAAGAAGGTGTGGCCCATGTCAAGCAAGAGGAGTCTTAACCCTATTACTGGTGTCCATTATAAGAGAATGAAATTCACAGAGAGAGAGAGAGAAAGCCAGGGAAGCCAGAAGCTGAGATCAAGGAAACCTGGAAGGAAGGGAGAGAATAGCAGATGCTTTGCCATGTGACAAAGGAGCCAGGGTTGCAGGGAGCAGTGCCAGAATACTGGCCTTTGGGAAGAAAGCATCAGCTTGATGACACCTTGATTTGGAGTTTCTCTTAGCCTCAAAACGATGAGCGAATGAGTTCCCATTGCTTAACATTTCATGGTATTTGAGCAGCCTAGGAAACTAAAACAGGTATGAACTCGTGCAAGATATTTTAATAGGATTGATGAATCCTGAGTCCTTAGAGTCAACTCTAAGAGAAAGAACAAGGTACTGAGAGAGTTGTGGGAACAAAAAGGATCTCAGTCTTTCTGGGGAAGTCAGGGATAGCTTTATAAATATAGGGAGTCTTGGGCAAGAAATTGAAAGTATTGTGCCAAAGGGTTATGGATACACCACACAGCATTTTATGGTGCAGGTATTTTAAAGCATTTCTTAGGTAACAACTTACTTTTAAAGCATTTCTTAGGTAACAACTTACTGCATGCTATCCCCTACTCTCTCATTGTCCCACAGCTTTGGTCAAATGCCAGATTGCCTACACCATGGCCAGTGTTCAAGTAGAAAGGGGTTTTAACCCCATAACTCTCTACATTTTTATAGGGTCAGAGGAGCAGAGGAAATCCTTGTGACTATATAACAATGTTTGTTATAACTATATCACATTGGCTGGGGAAATGACTTTATTAGACAGAGGTGCCTCTAAAGCCCAGCAGCTGCTATCATTAGGTTTCTTTTGAGTTGACTCAGAGCTGCTGAGCCAGCTCTCTACTCCTAGGGGAGGAAACAAGCCTGCAGGGCCATTGAGATCTATCCTGCAATGGAGGAATGGGAGTTTAGAGGGCTCAAAGGGCCTTCCTGATAGAGGAGAAGGTATGTAACAAGAGTATAAGGGGAACTGCAAGTGCTTTGTTGTGTCTAAAGTATATGACATGAGGTTAGAGAGGAATAGGCAGCTGAAGGTAAAGGGGCATGTAGAAAGGTCATCCTGTAGAAGCATGTCCAGAAGGCGATATATGCCTTATTAAAGTATTTGGAATTTACCCTTTAGGTCAGTGGATCCTTTTGTGTAGTCTACATCAATGACATGAGCTAGGGTTGGCTCTGGTAAGCTGGAGCTCAGGGCATCCCCAGCCCACAGGAAGTAGGTGGTATTTGGCTTCACATTGTTGCCATGTGAAAATTTGTGTCTAGTGTCACTAAAGCTTTGGGCTTTTCAAGAGGAGCCAGAAATCTGGATTGGTGTACAAAATATCCCAATAATAAATGTTGAAAACTAATTCACCTTTACTTTAGTCTTGAATGTATGGACTATATAGACTGGATTTGTCTTTGTTTCTGATCCCTGTGTGGGATTGAAGGGGTCATGTGGTATTTTAAGAGAGAGGCTGACCAGCTCAGTTTTGCCTTTTAGAATTATTATTTTGGCAAAAATGAACAGAATAGATAGAAGGAGGCTAAATATAGTCAAGAAGAGCAATTTTGAAGCTTTTAAATTGAAAACTGAGCAGCTCAACTAAAACAAAGGCAGCAGGGATAAAGTTGAGAGATGTTTAGGAGAGAGATTTGACAGGAATTGGTGACCAATGGAATGTAGATATTGAAGAAAAAGAAATTTCAAGTTTCTAATTTGGATGACTAGTTAAGCAGTCTTTCCAGAGACCAAATAGGAAGTGAAGGATCAATGCTGGTTCTTTTTGTACATAGTGAGTTTGAGGTATCTGTGGGACTTTCAAATGAAAACCCTATAAACAGCTTGATAAATTCTGAAGTGCAGGAAAGAAATCCAGCTTGGAAATATAGTACATATTGGGAGTCAACAGTGAAAGGCTCATAGTCATTCTCTCAATAAATATAAATATTTTTCCTCAATGAGCCATGCCAGTCCTTATGCTGTGGATCCACTGGTTAACTAGACACAGTTGGTCTCTGTGCTCATGAAATTTGCAGTATAGTGAAGTAGGCAGATAGAAAATAAGGAAGCATACACATATAGTATATATAAATTATGATAAATGTTAAAGAGGAAATACAGTCCATGTGAAGACCAGAGTTGATCTGGGAAAAGAATAGAAGTCACAGTGGTCACATGAAGCCTGGAGCTGGGAGGAAGGCAAGATGAAAGGACAGAGAGTTGAATGATGTGCTGGATGGGAGGAGGGTTGAGGACAGAAGGCAAGATGAAAGGACAGAACCTGGTGATCACCAGGTTCTGAACAGGTGAAAGAAGAAGGAGCAGAACTTCAAATTGGAGTGTTCCAGAACTCAGTGCTTAGACTTCTCCTTTCTGTCTATCGCCATTCCCTTAGTGATCATTCAGTTTCATGCATTGAAATACCAGGTAACCTTATGATTCCCAAATTTGTATCTCTTGCTTAGACATCTCCCTTGAATTTGAAACACATGTACCCATGTGCATCTCCAATGTACATCTGAAGGCATTTCATATTTAACATGTCCAAAAGCAAACTCCAGACATTCTGTAATCCCCCTTTACTTGACCCTACTTCACCTGCCATCTTCTCAAGCCCAGTAAATGGTAGCAGCTCTCTTCCAGTTGCTTAGGCCAAAAGTCAGTTAATCCTGTCAATTCTATCTTCAAACACATCCATAATTGGTCTAATTTCAAATTACCTCCACAACTAAGCTGTTGGTCAGAGCCCCTAAAATTTCTCATCTGGAATATTCTGATGGCTTCCTATCTAGTCTTCCTGCTTCTCCCCATGAATCCTTCATTCTATTCCTATAGAGCTGCCAGAGTTATCCTGTTAAAAGACAAGTTGAATTAAGTCACTTTTCTGCTAATTCCCTTCCCCTCACTAATGGTTTCTTATTTCAGTCAGCATAAATGCTAAATTCTTTCCACTGGCTATCAAATACCCATGTGATTTGTCCCCAGTTCCTTCTGTTTCCTACTTCTCTCCTCCTTGCTCACTTGGCTCCTAATTTGTCCTGGATGTTCCTGTCTCAGGGTCTTTGAGCTTAGTGTTGTCTCTATCTGGATTAATTGTCCCACAAAAATACACATGACTTAGTCCTTTTCTTCCCTCAGGTTTTAAATCAATATCCAGTATCACTTTTCTTTTTTTTTTTTTAATCTAAAATCACAACCTCAAACTGTTTAAACTCCTTGTCTTAGCTTCCCTGATTTACTTTTTTTCTTCTTATCAGTTATTTTCTAGTGTACTGAATATTTTACTTATTTCTCTATGTCCTCCTTTAAGATGTTAATTCATGCAAACAAAGATTTTTGTGTTTCATTTCCTGCTGTATTCCCAGAATTTATAAGAGTGCCTTGGACATGGTAGGCCCTCAATAACTATTTTTCAAATGAACGAACATAGAGTTAGAGGACCAGTGGATGAGAAACCAAGCAAAGAGACAATTTCAAGGAAGGATGGTTAACCATCTCAAATGAACACGAATGTCAAGTAAGATAAGGACTTAAATGTGGATTTTGGATTTAGCCGGAAAGAAGCCACTAGCAACTTAAGTGAGAGTAGACAGGGGAGGATGTTATTTGTCACAGTGATCTGAGTCATAAAGAGAGGTGAGGAAGTAGAAGCAAGGCAGGTAAATGTTTGTGAATCAAGCCAGAGAATTAGGGCAATAGCTAGAGAGAGTTAGCGAATAGAGCAGAACACAAGAGACTTGAGAAGGTCTTTATGTTTCTTACACATGGTGAAATGTGGTCTCTCAGCTTTGATTGTGTTGGATTTTATAATTGCTCACATTCTCTGACTTGTATCTGTGGTGTAGTAAAGTGGAGTGCAGTTCTTGTGTCAGTTCTCATCTCATTCCCATCTCTTGCCTGGTATTTCAGAAATAGGTGTATACGTCTCAAGATTTTAAGGCTTCAATTTAGGGTTTTGTCTTTGATTGTTCTCCAATTTTGTCATCATATAAATGTTATCTCAATATACTCTTTAACCCCTTAAACTGTTTCTTATGCTCATTTTTGTGTGTTCCCTGGTCAAGGCTTAAGTGAATTGCCTCTATAATTCTTTGTTGAATTGAAGGACTTGAGTTGATTTAACACCTAATCAAAAAAAAAAATTACTTACCAACAATTGCTCTTTTTGGTCTCTTGTGCCAGGGTATACTTATTTTTGCCTAGATTGGTCATGAAAAGTTATTTCTAAATGTGGACATATCAAGATTGCATACTAAAATCATATCAGACTGCTTTTGTGGTGTATAATATTTTCATTGAGAATTTCATTGACTTTTGTCTGTTTTCTTTGCTCTTTTATATGTCTAATACCCCATCTGTGCAGCCAGGCTGTACTGTTGATAATACTGCTCTAGATAATAGAAATCCATTACATTCATCAAAGGAAATAAAAAAAAAAAACTGCTCTCTGAGCTGGAGAGAGGAACACAAGTAGGAATTCAGTCTCTGACTAAGAATCCGCATGTATTTTTTTTCCAAAGAAAGAGAGAAGAAAATAATACAAGTCAGAAAACTTGACCTCAGAAATGTGTTTCGTGCTGTTGCATAAAATAAAACCCACACAGCTAGAAGAAAGGCTGTCAATAATCCTACGGAGCAGATGGATTTTGTTCTTTCAAGGGAAAATAGAACCTGCATCTTTATTCCTAAAATATCCTGCAGTTGAAGTAAGCAGGGTTTATTTTCACCATCACCGTTTTCCATTTCAGACTGATATTTCTAACAAGCACTCAAAGTCAGCAGGGAACTCTTAAAGAAATTAGCATTAAAATGCAAAAGCTCTTTGTCATCCACCCCATAGGAAACAGTGATTTAAAAAAAAAAAATTCAATCCATTTCCATTTTCTTTTTTCCTTTGGGCTGCTTTAAATTTTTAAAATTTTAATTCTTTGTCACAGTAATATATGTACATTAACAAATACTATTTCACAGAGGAGCTTATAATGAAAACTAATAAATTCTTGTCTCTCTCTAGAGCGCCCCCTACTCCCTCCCCCCCAGTCTCCGAACATACTCAGAGGCACACTCTTGACAATTTCATAATTTCTGTTTTCATCTTTTGGTGATTACCTCAATGACACCAGATATATGATTATATCTTATTTTTATCTGTTTATTGTCATGGGATTATTTTATATGTTTAGATTTTTTATACCAAAACTTTGATTTCAGTAGTAGGGTTGAGGAGTGAACACCGATGAACTGTAAGTTCACATGTGGAACCATAATATTTGTTACATTTAAATACGTTTTTGAGTTGCTGCTTATGTTTATTATACGAAATGTTTATATTCCTCAAAAATTACGCTAAAAAATAACAAAGCAAGGAAATCATATGTCACTCTTCCAGTTTATTGGGTGTTCATTTATCTTAGTCACTGGCAGTGATACCAATCAAAAGCAATAGGTTCTCTGCCCAGTTCTCTCAAATGACCAATTCCTGAGACTTTGGGATTTCAAAGAAAGAGCTTATTGCTAAGCATGAAGTAGGAGATCAGATGGCCATTTGGCCTAAAAATCTGTCTCTCCGAACTGCAGTAACTCTGAGAGTTTTATAGTATCAAAGGATGGGCAGGCTTTAGGGTAATGAGCACAATGGCTCTAGATGATGTAGAGGTGACCTCATTATTGAGCATGCGCAGATCGATGACATGCTTAGCAAGATAGTGTAGGAATTGGGATGGGTTAGTTCTGGGGCTGACTCCAGTTCCTGCATTAATAAACATTAGGGACTGTCTTTTGTGATCAGAAGACTCTAAAAGTTGAAAAACAGGTTAAGGAGGTAAAAATGAGGGCCAGTCACAAGGTTTTCACAATCACAAGGTAATGGCTATTTGGTTGTAACATCATTATCAAGATCAAGGCAGCTAGGTCATAGTTCAGTTATTTCAGGTATTTCCCTCTGGCTATTCTAACATACTAGAAAGTAAAGAAGAAATATTTACCTAATGATTCAGCAGTCATAATCATTTGTTAACCCCTAACTTCTCCTTTACAGCTGGAAAATACCCTAAACTGTTGTCAGAAGCAACTTACTGAAGAAAGTATTGCCCTGCATAAAGTCAAGTGCCAACATTCTCTTCATCCATTTAGACCTTTACCATCTCATAGACTGACCTACTGGGTTTAGGAATTTTCTCTGTTAATCTAGCACTATGTTTTCCAGAAAAGGGGTGAGAGACATAAACCAAAGATGTATTTTTTTCTAATTTTTTAACTTTAGAGATAATATAAACAAGACTGTTCTCCCCTGATAGGTGATATCTTAATTCTGTAGTTTTCCTTAAGTCATGCAGATTTTTTTAAAAAAGAAGAAACCTACTTACAAAACAAAACAGAAACAGAAGAGAAGTAGATTAGTATCCTAAAGGAAGCAGAATAGGTGGTTGAAGATTTAAAGCAAAACCAATAGGGTATCAACAAATCTTTAGACTTAATATGCCAACTTCTGACTGATGGTTTAGATATTTTTAAAATGTGTTTTAAACTCTCCAGTGCAGAACTGGTTGAAGCAGGAGAGACTGAATATGGAATTCTAGGAAACCCAACCAATTAACTTCACTTCTATTTACTTTCTTGCTTTGTAGACAAAAGTGATATATAATAAGATACATACAGTTAAATAAATATCGGAGTTATTTTGACACCCATAAAATAGCAAACCTTCTAGATGATAAAAAATTTTGTATTATAGTTTAGTTGGCAATGGTTTTTCTTTTTTAATGGTGCATAAAGTATGGCACATCTTACAATTGATGGTATCTTAGAATTGATACAATATATAATTTAAAATTTTTCTTTATATCTGTATATGTACATATAAAATACTGTACTCATTCTAATTCCTAATATAATTTATTTGTGACTTCTTACTGTAAGTTTCTATATTTTATTGGTGCTTATGCTGGTTTGAAAATATTATGTACCCCAGAAAAGCCATGTTTTAATCCTGATTCAATCTTGTGGAGGCAGATGTTTCTTCTAATCCTGATTCAATGCTGTAGGTTGGAATCTTTTGATTCGATTATCTCCATGGAGGTGTGACATGCCCAATTGTAGATGTAATCTTTTGATTAGATAGATGTAGGTGTGACTCCACCCATTCCAGGTGGGTCTTGATTAGCTTACTGGAATCCTTTAAAAGAGGAAATGTTTTGGTGAGAGTCAGAAATGACAGAGTCTAGAGAAACAACAGAAACCTCAGAGTCACAGAAACTTCACAGCAGAGCTGACACAGATGCAGACACATGGAGAACAGAGATATGGATATTTGGAGATGCTTGGAACCCAGCAGACATTGAGATGTTAAACAAGCCAGAACCTGGAAAGAGCCAAGGGAAACCAAGAGATGAAAGTCAGCCCTGGAGAAGCAAAGAGTAACCCTGACAGGAACAGAGGCTAAAAACATGGAGCCTAGGAGCAAGGGACCAGAAGGGGACCAGCATACCTTCCCAGCTGACCAAGATGTTGCAGATGCATTAGTCTTTCTTGAATTAAGGCATCTTTACCTGGATGCCTTAGTTTGGACATTTCCATAGGCTTAAAACTGTAAACTTGCAACTTATTACGTTCCCCTTTTGAAAAGCCATTCCAGTTCGGGTATATCGCATTCTGCAGCTTCCAAACTAGAACAATGCTTTTAAAACATCTTTGAGGGTTCAGTTTTTATTGCATTTCACTTCTGTATTTATTCTTTTTCTTTGGATTCTGTTCTTTTTCTGGGGTCTTGGACTACTCTGCACTTTTTCTCTATTATATAATAAATACATTTAAGGCAACATAGTTTTCTTTATGCATTACTCTGACATAATCTACTAACTGATAAATACCATTTAAATGAAGAATGAAGAATTCTTTATTTTCAAGTCTTCATAGTTTTCAATTTTTGTTTTGTCCTCTTTTCTATATTCAAGAATTATTACTTAGAAGTTTTTCCCCCTAGTGGATAGCTGATGATGATAATTGGGAACATTTGTTACAGATAATTTTGTTCAACCCTTATTCTCATGCTACAATTAGTCCTCCCACATTCTGTCCTCCAAGTTGCAGGGGATCCAGGGTAGTTATAGGAACCTCATCTGGCCCTACTTTCATGGTCTAACAGTTGAGATCCTACTTTATGCTAAATACTGTCTAGGGTCTGGTACATTCCTTCTGGGACGCAGACTATGAAATATTAGGTTCCTGGCTCTATAGAAGGCAGAGCACTTGTGGTGGGGGCATCTGTCTTTATACATTATAAATGTACTATCTCTCTGGAGGCAATCAGACTCTGTTCTAGTTTGCTAGCTGTCGGAATGCAATATACCAGAAACAGAATGACTTTTAGAAAGGGGAATTTAATAAGTTGCTAGTTTACAGTTCTAAGGCCATGAAAATGTCCCAATTAAAACAAGTCTATAGAAATGTCCAATTTAAGGCATCCGGGGAAAGATACCTTGTTCAAGAAGGCCAACGACGTTCACCATTTCTCTCTCAGCTGGAAGGGCACATGGCGAACATGGCAGCATCTGCTGGCTTTTTCATGGCTCTACCAAAAAGGGACTCTCTACAAAATGTTTCCTCTTTTAATGGATTCCAGTAAGGAACTCCACCTTCAGTGGGTGGAGACACACCTCCATGGAAATCATCTAATCGAAAGTTACCACCCACAATTGGATGGGTCCCATCTTCATGGAAACAATCAAAATGCTCCCACCCAGTAATATTGAATGAGGATGAAAGGGCATGGCTTGGGTGGGCCACGGTGGCTCAGCAGGCAAGAATGCTTACCTGCCATGCGAGAGGACCAGGGTTCGATTTCTGGTGCCTGCCCATGTTAAAAAAAAAAAAAAAAGAAAAGAAAGGTCATGACTTTTCTGGAGTCCACCACAGATTCAAACCAGCACAGACTCCTATCCATTAAACAAAAGAAACTTTAACAAAGCACAACAAATAAAATGGGAATCATATGTCCATTCCTTTTTTAGTATGTAGATCATGTTTTCCTAATTTGGGTTTGTATTTTTTAAGTATAAAATTATCGGTTTTATTGTCTGTTCATTTGTTTTGTTTTTTTTTTCTCTCTGCTTTATTTTGGATAGTTCATATTCATACAGTAATACAGAGTAATACAAATCGTAATGTGAAATTAACTTTGGGTCAATTTTATGTCTTTCATTTCTCTCTCTATTAGATTTATATTTTACTTCACATACTTGAAAATTTGGAACATCTTTATAATATGTGTTAATGTCCTCCCTAGTTTCATAATTGCTATAATTTCTGGATATGTTTCCATTGATTTGTGATGTTTTCTTATAGGTAATATTTTTTTGTTACTTTTTATACTGTTTGGATATATTTTTTGAATGCTGGACATTGGAAATTTTAAGGTGGTGGTGGCCGTATATATATATATACATTTTTTTGGTGCATGGTCTGGGAATCGAACCTGGGTCTCCCACATGGAAGGCGAGCATTCTACCACTGAACCACCCGTGCACCTGATATTGTTTAATTCTGTTGTATATACTGGGTTTTTTCTTGCATAAATTAAAATCAATTAGAATCAGTCGGATCCTTTCAAGAGTTGCTTATAAGCTTTGTTAGGGTAGGGCTGAGCTGCCTTTAGTGTAGGGCCAGTTTAGCCCCATTACTAATGCTACATCGTTTGAGGGTTATCCTTAATGCCCCATGTATTGCAAATCTATCTTTCCACACTAGCTGGCCTTGTGTGGACTCCAGAGAATGTTCTACTTACTCCTTTGCAGTGATTCTTTCCCTGGCTGCAGATAGCTTTTTCTTATGCATACATAGTTCAGGCAAAAACTTGAAGCAATTTAGACTTCCAAACCTCTTTTCTCTAGCTCCCTCCTCTTTATTACGTTGTGCTACAAACTCTAGCTGTTCTAACCTCTCGGAACTCTGATCTCTGTTTCCTCAGTTCAGCAGGATTTCTGGGCTCTGTTTGGGTTCCCTTCTTTATGTTGTGGTGTGTACACTGCCTCTAGGCAGTATATTGATGCATTTGTAAGGTTTATCTTGTTTGTTTGCCTTCTCTGAGGAATCACTGTCTTGTGCTCATTTCACAACATCTGAAAACTGTTGTCTCATATATTCTGTCTGTTTTTCTGGTTGGTTTGTGATGGACAGAGGATTTGGTCCCTGTTACTGTGGACAATAGAGATTCAGATATGTTTACTAATTCAATTTTAGCCCCAACTTTGAATTCAAGCCACATCTACCAACTACATAGTTAGAAATTGCTTCTATGCTTAATCTAAATTTCCAGAATTTTTGATGTTTTGGTAAAATTAAAGGATATTCTGAGGCAATTGTTTCAAAATGAACTAGGAGTTATCCTCAGCCACATTCAAAACTGCAAGTAAGGACTGTTATGTGACAGAGAATCACATAAAGAGGCTATGGATACTAGTAGATTTCCCTTTCAGAAATGTACTGACTGCTACTCTCATCTATGAGCCTCTCATGAAACATGCAGACTTAACAATGAGATTGTACAATGCTGGCCAAAGGGTCTCAGGGTTTTTTTTTTCCTAGCAGATGGTGGAAATAACTACTCTGAATGGTCAACCCCACAAGACAGCAAGAGAAAGGAAACTGTTTCTAGAATTTTTAGAAGCAGTCTTTCTCTTGTAATGGTTTTGGTTCAGACTTAATGTTATAGTCATGTCATTTTGTTTTATTTTCTATTTTCATGTCTTATTTCCTGAGTACCCTGTGTACTTTATATTGGTGTGGAGACAAAGCAAAAAGAAAAATGTGTTCTTTTTTCCACTCTATCACTTTGCATCTTAATCACTTGACTGAAACTCAGCAGTTGAGGAGGAAGTTACAACTAACTTTAATTGTCCTTTATCATTTGTAAGGTCCCCTGTCTGATATCCAGATAATACATACTTTGTATAATAGGGTGTTTCATTGTAAACCAGCATTGGAAACAAATGCTATTTGATGAACATTTTTTTTGGAATTATTGTTAGAACTCTGCTCAGCTGGTAATCACTGGTCTGTTTTCATCCCTACAGAGTTGTGTTTTCCAGAATGTCATAAAATGGAAGCCTGTAGCCTTTTGGAGCTTGCTTTTTTCACTCAGCACAATGCATTTGGATCAATTCATGTTATTGTGCATATCGATAATTCTTTCCTTTTTTTATTGTTGAGTAACATCCTAGTGCATGTGTATCATAGTTTGTTTATACATTCCTAACATTGTCTATTATTAATATCAGCACTCCAGCTTTCATTTGACTAGTGTTTGTACAGTATATCTTTTCCCATCAATTTCCTTTTTTTTCTATATGGGTTGTTTGTTTAATAACGGGTTTCTTTGTAGACAGCATATTGTTTTTTTTCTGTTTTATCTTATCTGATTATCTCTATTACTTAATCGGGATTTTTATCGATCAGGTTTCCACTTGGAAATGCTCAAAAATGCAATCAATGCCAGGCAAAAAATAAAGATAGAAAGAAAGAAGCAATAAAAGACTATTCCTTTATTTCCCCTTTCTTCTGAGGCCTTAAGATTCTCCAGATTGGGATTATTCCTCCAGTAAACTTCCTTCAATTTAAACTAGAATTAAAAAAAAGAATACAATTGAATTAAACTCAAATGACGAATCAGTTATTTAGAATTCAACCTTGTCTTAAATTTTCTTGGGCTTTATTCAGAGAACATTTTAGAAAATGTACTGAACGCAAATTAGAATCTTTCATTTTAGAAAATGTATTGAATGCAAATTAGAATCTTACTTAAAAAGAGCTTAGAGAGAATTAACATAGCAAGGCATAGGATTGAATATGATATAAATTTACAATTTATAAATTATATTATAACCAAACCAAAATCTGACTAAGCAATAGAGGACATTTGCAGCTCCTGAAAAACAAATAGAAACTGCATTAGACCTAGGATGTGAGTGTTTTCGCGCCCTGTGATGCAACTAGCAAATTCATATTGTGCGGAAAGCTGTTTGCTATTCACGTACCTTGGAGTTTTAGTTTAACTCCTTTGTTGATCCTCCTTGACATAATCTTCACACAGTTTGCTTCAAAGACTGGTAGTATTTGTATAGACATTACTTATAGTCAGGGTCAGAATTCAGTGATGGTCTGTACTGGGTTTACATGTGGAAGTAATTCTGGGCATGGAAGCTGTTACCATAATTGGCATGGAAGGTGTTATCATAATCTGCTAAGGCAAGTGGTTAAATTTTTTTCTTATACAGATTGCCTAGAATGGAGAGTATATGAGCTTCTTCCCAACTCTAACCTCTAAATGGCACTCCATAACTGTTATATGGGTAGTAATTTATTTTTCAACTTGATCCTCATTTTCCTACATTAGCACATTGTCATGCTCCCAATTGAATGACAATTCTTAATATACAACCCTCTCCACATCAATGCCCTACAGAAAGAACAGCTACATTAAAAAATATATGTATGTAATATATTATATATATGGTAGCTAATAAAGTATGTTTAATTAGGAGGTAATTTTTTTCAGCGACACTATAAGCTGGTTTAAAAATGACAAATCTTTAATTACAATGCGGAAAAAAAATTAAGGACAGATTATGATTTAAAAGTAGGTATACAATACATATTAATTGGAGTCTTTAACTGTCACATCACTTGTTGACTAAACACCTCTTAATTTCTTGTTCTAATTTCAATGAACAGCAGATTGAGAGTTGTCATATCCAACATCTACCCTTCTGATTTGTTTTAGATTTATATTCTAATGGTCAGTGATTTGAAATTCCATTTAAAATTTCCTTCTACTGCAGTTGCTGACCTCAACAATGACAGTGAATTTTTAAGAAATAAACTACATAAAAAAAGCTCAAGAATAATGTCCTGCATTTAAATAATCTTTCCCTATTTAAAATATCTACTTTATGTTCTTGATTTGGTCTTTGGATATATTATATATTTACAGAAAGTATATAGTCAGAAAAACAGAATCATTAAAAGAAGATTTTTTCCGAAGCTAGATTATATCAGGATTTTTAAAATTAGCTCCATGCATGCAGATGGTTTGGGTTGCGGCTTTTTTTATTCCCCCCAAAATCCTGGTTAAGACAGTTGTGCTGGAGACATCTGGGAAAGATGGCAGATTAGGGAGCTTCAGTCCTTCCAACAAAAAAACTTAAACTGGTGGGAATATGAAACAACTATTTTGACACTCTGTAGGCCATAGGAACACCGTACAGCATCCATGGAAGAGTGGGAGGAAGAGGCTGATAAAATATGGACAGGAACAATAAATTGCTCTTTTCTTGTGGCAGCTACTGGTACCCAACATGATTCTAACAGCAAGCTGATGAGGACTGCAGTCCCTGGCTAGCTCACTGGTGACAGGGATGTAAAAATTCTCTTCTCCTAGAGTAGGGTGGGGCTTTTGATTAGCAAATGTGTATCCCTGGGGCTCAGCCCTGAGGGCAGCCATTGTTTCAACCTGCCCTTGACAGGGGCAGGGTTGGTAGAGATTTAAATACATAGCACTACCTCAGGGTAGCAGAGGACAGTTAGCTGAAGGGCTACATTTTCTGGGCAGGCCAGGAAAGCCCAATTTTTGGGAGCTGTTGGAGAAGCTCTTGGTGCCCTTCCTGATCCCTCCACAGAGAATTTTGGAGCCCGTATGGGCTCCTGTCATGGATCCCTACTGGGAAAGACTGATTTGGGAAAGTCTTCTCTGGGGTTACCTTCCTCCCAGAATTTGCCTTCAGGCAAAAGCAGCATGAGTGTATGAAAGGAGTGTAAAAATCTACGGAGGCAGATGGTCGGGAGCAAAGGCCTGCTGGTTTCAAACAACCAGGAGAGGGAGGTCTGTCTTTTGGGAAACAGAGGGGAGAAGCAAACTCGTGTAAGCATGGGAACTCCAAACAACTAACAGGCAAAAGCCTGGGACAAGTCACAGGTCCAGAAGACAGAGGAAACCCTGCACATCGCATTCCCCTTGGGCAGACTTTCCTTATAGGAGGGCTGAAGCAAAAAACAAAAGGAAACAAACAAATAAAATAAAAACCCAACTCTGTCATCATCAGCTGGTTACAAAATAAAAAAACAGACCTCTCAGGGAATAAATCCTAGTGTTAGCATTTTAAAATATTAAAATATAGGGTGTAAAAGGGAAGAGTGAAAGACAGACAAACAGGAAATGAAGACCCATCCAAAGGAAGAGGATAAAATACAGGAAACACCAACAAAGAAGATGAGAATGTGGGCGTACTAAACAAAGCCTTTAAAAAATGATCTTAAAAATGCTCAGTGAGATGAAGGAAAGTACAGAGAAAGAACTTTCAGGAAAACAATGAATGAGCAATATGAGAGCCTATGTAGAGAGATAGAAATTTTACAAAGGAACCAAACAGAATTACTGGAGTTGAAGACCATAATAACTGAAATGAAGAATGCTCAGGATGGTTTCAGAAAGAGCAGATTGGTACTGGCAAAAGAAAGAATCAGTGGTCTTGAAGATCAGACAGTTGAAAAGAGTCAGGCTGAGGAGCAGAAAAAAAAAGAATTATTGAAAGTAGAATACCCTAAGACACCTCTGGGACACCAAGAAGTGCACCAATATATGGATTATGGGAGTCCTTTGAAGGAGAAGAAAGAGAAAAAGGGTCAGATGGGATATTTAAAGAAGTAATGACAAAGAACTCCCCAAACTTAGTAAAGGCATGAATAAGGGGCCCAGAGAACACCAAACAGGATAAACATAAAGATTTATACACCCTGTCATATATTGATTACATTATTGAATGCAAAGGTCAAGGAGAGAGTTCTGAAAGCAGCAGGAGAACAGTAACAGGTTACAACAAAGGAGTCTCAATCAAATGGAGTGCAGATACCTCAGAAACCATGGAGTCAAAAAAGCGAGTGAGTTGAAATACTTAAAATGCTGAAAGAAGCAGACTGCCATTCCCAGTGCCTGCCCATGCAAAAAAAAAAGAAAGAAAAAAAGACTACCAGCCAAGAATTTTATATCTGGCAAGACTGTCTTTCAAAAATGAGAGAGATTAATATATTCTCAGATAAACAAAAGCTGAGGGAGTTGATCACCACCAGGTCTGTCCTGCAAGCGATGCTAATGGGAGTTCTTCAGGGTAAAAGGAAAGGACAATAGACAGTGGTTCAAAGCACTAAAATAAATAAAGACCTATGGTAAAGATAACCATTTGGGTAATAAATAAAGACCTATGGTAAAGATAACCATTTGGGTAATTATAAATGCTAGTATTACTGTATTGATTTTTTTTGGTATGTAATCTACTTCTTAATTTCTACAGATGCTAGAAGGCAAATACATAAAAAGTAATGATAAATCTATGTTTTTGGACATACAATGTACAAAGATAAAAGTGATGACAGGTACAAAAATGGTGGGACAGAGGAGTATATGAAATGTATATGTACATGCTATTTAAGTTAAGTTGGTATCAAACCAAATGTGATCCTTATATATTTAGGATGTTAAATTTTAACCCCATGATAACCATGAGGAAAATATATGGAAAAAAAAAATCCAGATAGATATGAGAAGGTACTCAATATGGTACAAGACAAAAAAGGCAAATAAATACAAAAGTAGTCATTAGTGAAAAAGAGGGACAAAACAAAGGGCATGACTTAGAAAGTTTAAATGGCAAAAGGCAGAAGAAAGTCCTATATTATCAGTAGTGACTTTAAATATAAATAGATTATACTCTTCAGTTAAAAGGCAGAAATTGGCAGAATGGGTTAAAAAAAAAAAACAGTCCCAACCATATGCTCTCTGAAAGAGATTCACCTTAAATTCAAATTATAAGTAGGTTGTGAGTAAAAGGATGGAAAAAAAAGTACCATGCATGTAGTAATAAAAAGAGAGCCAGGGTGGCTGTACTAAGACAAAAAAGACTGTAAGTCAAAAACAGTTATGAGAGACAAAGATGGTCATTATATACTGATAAAGGGGATAATTCAATAGGAAGATATAACCATTATAAATATATATGTATTTAACAGCAGAGCCCCCAAATATATGAAGAAAATATTAACAGATTAGAAGGGAGAAATTGACAGTTCTACATTAATAGTAGGAGACTTCAACACAGCACTTTCATTAATGGATAGACATCTAGTTAGAAGATCTATATGGAAGTATAGGACTTGAATGATACATCAAACCAAGTAGACCTGGCAGACATATATAGAACACTGCATTCAATGAAAAAACAGAATACACATTGTTAAGTGCATATTCTCCAGGATAGACTATATGTTAAGTCACAAAACAAGTCTCAGTAAATGAACAAATACCAAAATCATACGATGTATATTCTCTGACCACAACAGAATGAAGCTAGAAAGCAGTTAACAGGGAGAAATGGGAAATTCACAAATATGTGGAAATTAACATATTCTTAAACAACCAATGGGTTAAAGGGAAATCTGACATGAAATTAGGAAATCTCTTGAGGTGAATGAAGATTAAAATACAACATACCAAAATTCATGGGATGCAGAGAAGGCAGTGCTGAGAGAAAAATTTATAGCTCTAAATGCTTACCTTAAAAAATAGG
>PVIY010017069.1:0-49872 GCA_004026745.1 Myrmecophaga tridactyla
TTTTCTGGTTGGAAAGGGCTGTCAATAATACAGGATGGGGGATGGTTGATGTTGTGGACAGGCTGGCCCCTCTGCATTTCAGGACTTATCTTGTCTACGGACCATCTGGAGGTTGTAGATTTCTGCAAAGTTACCCTAGTGCATGGGACCTTCTTAGACTTAGGTGTTCTTTAGGATTGGCTGGGGTTTGGCAATCCAAGAAACATTTGCATTTTTAAGGTAATGAGTTTCTGAAGACCAAGCAAAAGCCAAAATATGCATACTCTAGAACTTCCCTATAGAAATGATGTAAAATAGGATTTTTTTTTCAAATTTTGCACATAAACTGAGACCTTAATATTTTTGTGTCACATTATTTCAGAACTTCATGTTTCAAATTCATGTAAAATTCTACCATGCTGGGTCCCTTCTTACATAAGAGTTTAACTGTTTGTTTGTTTGTTCTTCATGTATCCTCTACAAGAAGTAGATAACAGAAAGCACCGCACTTTTGCTCAGAGAGCACTGCACTTTTGTTCAATGATACAATTGAGGCCTAAAATGGTTTATTTTTATTGCCTAAATCCACCCGATTTGTAAGACTCCATAGTGCCACTTCCAGTTGGATGTCTTCTTAAAAGGATCTTTCAGAGAGAAAAAAATGAAATCATGCTGCTTTCCTTTAGTAAAGGGATCAAGCACCCACCAAAAGTCCTTAGATCTCTTTCTTAATAGATAAAAATAATTCTTCCTCACTTTCTAGCTCATCACATATAACTATATCCGGGGACTAATGTGGTGTGTGTGTGTGTGTGTGTGTGTGTGTCCCAGTGGTTTATCAGTCATAAACTGGCATTTTAAGTATATTTATTTCTGACAGCATTGGGAACCACAGAAATAAGCATGAATTTATACCCTTAATAACATATAACCACAGAAGTATTTGAGTCAAGTTTGACACTTGGTGATTCGCAAGCTCCAAATCTGATAATTTATAGACACCTGGGATAGAGTTGTAACCTTAATACTTCGGTATCTCCCAAGTTGCCAATATGAAAGTTTTACTGTTTAATTGTTTTGAACTAACTCAATACCTGGTTATCCTGGGAAACATCATTATAAACCTTCTGAGGGCTAACTGTTGCAGTGGAGTACACTGGAAGGAAACACCCACATGGGAGTAGCTCTCGAAAAGCCAGCGTGTGCAAGATAAAACAGCACGTCACTTGCAGGCAGACATATTAAGGCAATCTGTGATCCACTGCCAACATCCTGACTGGAGTCATTTTCTAGGCCCAACTAATAAAGACCTTTGTGAATTCTGAATCTTGTTCCAAATTCACAATTAACTGCTAATTGACAGGTATTTTATAACCAGCCAGCCCAAACTTAAGAGTTAGATACAGTGGCATTGGACATTAATGCTTTCTTACAATTGTTTTAAGTGACATAGACATATGTCTATGTCTATTTTTGATGAACATACTGGGTTCTTGAGCACTTCTTTGGAGTATAAAGTCTTCTTCGTCCCCCCGTGAAGGGTGTGTAAGAGAGTTATTGGGGTGTGAGAGAGGAATGCACTGTGGGAAAATCCATTCATCTATTTTTCGTGTGGGGAAACTGTTCCCGGACTCTTTTCATCACCAAACAAACACGGTATCTCTCCAAGAGAAGTGGCTATCATTCTCCAATCTAACTTCTAAATGAAGTTCTAAGTGGCCTTGCTTCTCATTGGTAGCCCCTTCTGACAAAGTGCTCTGTAGAAGTCTTTCAGGCAGTAGGTTCTCAACCTTGGCTGCACATGAGAATGCATGGGGAGCTTTTAAAACTTCCCATGCCCATGCCCTGCTGGCACCCCAAACCAATTAAATACGAATTGGCAGGAGAGGTCCAGATGTCAGTATTTTATAAATGTCCCCAGGTGCTTGCCTCCAAGGCAACTGAAAGCTTTAAAGGTTGTTGGTTATTATCTTTCACCCTAACTAGCTGTTCTTTGCTGCATGTTTACAGTGCACTAGAGGATGGGGCTTTAATGGATTATCTGAGTTAATCCTTATGACAACTTTATGAGATAGGTATCCTTATCCCCATTCATTCAGGAGTGAGGGAATGGGCTTAGCAAGTTCGGGAACCTGCCCGTGCTGCACAGCTGCACTGTGTTAGCTGGTGCTGACATTCATTTGGCCTGACATTAACCTCTACAGAATATAGTGTACCCTTTCTCCATGGCAACCAGTATTCTTTCTCTGTTTTGCTTTTCCTTAGCACTGAAAAAAAGCCTCAGTTGATTTGAAAATGTCTAGATATTGTTTCATAGTCTGCCTAGAGGTTCTAATTTAACTCTCTCTTTATTTCACACTCTTCCATTTGATGGCTTCATCAAATATTTATTGACCACGTACTGTGTGCTTGGCATATAATAGGTGGCACGAGACATCGAAGTCCCTTCCCTCTTGGAGCTCTTATCTAGCTGGGAGATACATACAATAAATACAAGACAAATAAATCATTTCGTACTGTGGTTGGGGGCTCAAAGAAAATAAACCAGGGTAACAGGAAGGGTTTTACTTTAGCTAAGTAGGTGCACCACGACCTGAGTCATGAAAAGAAGCTAGAAGGGTGCAGGTCTGAGGGAAGAGGCTCCAGGGAGGGAAGCTAGCTGGTGCAAAGGCCCTGAGGCAGACCATAAAATGCCTTGAGAAGTCAAGCCTCCAGGAAGTTGGAGCACTGGATTTGATGAGCTCCACCTAACACAGATCTAGAATCATTGTGATGATTGGGGATTAGTATGTAAAGGACTCAGTGCTGAGTATATCTCAATCAATAAATGACAGTCGCTGTAATGATGAAAAACCATGGAGAGACCTGGTCCTTACTCCCCTGCCAAATTCTTCCATAGTCTGAGCCAGTGCTCGTACAAGACTTACAGAAAGCAAATCTTCCTGGAGTCTTGGTCTCTAAAATAAGATCAACTTAAATTAATGGTTTTGCATTGGTGGAAGATGCACAAGTGTTAAAAACATGGCAAGTGAGGGCCCTAATTATTAAAGAATCTAAGTGAATTTTTATACGTAATTCTTTCAACAGCCCTCTCCATTACTCCCCAAATCTTGAATTATCTTTTTTTTTTTTGTATTTTAAGGCCAATTCTTTACTATTTTTGACCAATATCTGTTTACTATCAGCAGACACAGCTGCATTCTTTCCTTTACTCTAAGTTCTCTATTCAGGTTTTAAAATTACATCAGGCAATAATAAATGCATCTTGTCTCTTAAGGAGAAAGAACAGTTCTCACTCATTTGTGCATTTAGCAGGCAATTTTTATATTTCTGCTATGCAGCAACACTGTCATTTGAGAGGCATCAAATAATAATCCAATTTTTCTCTTTTCTGATTAAAATTTCTTTGGTCCCAAGTGTTTCCACCCCTGTAATTGTTTCTTCTCCAGGGTGTCACCCTACCTGCCCTTTCATATACAATATGACATGGTAGGTGTTTTTTAATAGAGCAGGACAAAATGAACTTGATAGAAAAAAAAAAGTTTCCCCCACTTAAGTCCCCTAGAGAGCTGATTATCATTTGTGATTCTAAGAGGCTGCTTTAAATTCGCTGGTGTTGGTGGTCCAGGTAGATTCTAAATCACTTATGTTGTTGGAAACACACACACACACACACACACACACATATACCAGTGGATCTTTTGACACATCATTTATCTGAAAACAAACTGATATGTGGTCAATGTACTATAAAACTTCACATGTACTAGATTTAAAAGAGCTTCACAGAAATCTTACTGGTATTTGTATTCTTCTTCTTGACAATGAATGAGAAAACAACACCAACACTGAATCTCACAAGGGTAAGACTAGAGAGGGACTTCAGATACCATCACATATATAATTTTGGACTTAGAGGTTTAAATCCTATTTTAGTTCCCTAAAACATTTACTATATATTTATTTATTTATTTTAAAGTAACCAAATGATAATTATAGAAATTTAGGAAATACCCATAATCAAAAAGAAAATTAATGTCACCTGAGTTCTCCTCACCCAGCCTCAACCCTTGTTAACATTTTTGTTTTATATCCTTCTGCACATTTCTCCATGCTTGTGTGTGTGTATGAGTAATATATGATTTATGCGGAATTAAATATCTGTAGTATTTGTTTTCACAAAAACTGGATTATCCATATTCTTTGGTAACCTGCTCTCTTTCCCCCTTGACACATCATTGTTAATTTGACCTTTAAATAAGGGCAAAGGAGAGCGCTATCTCCTTTAACACCTCTCTTAGTGAGAAACAACGCTCACCATTTAAAAGTTCTTTATCTTATAACTAACCTTATGCCCTACCATGCTGCCAAAGTCTTATTTCTTTATGCACCATTTTTAATGTGGCTGAAAAATAATCCCATATTTCATAGAAATTTTTAACATTTTCTATTGTGAAATATGACATATGCTGTATTTCATATAAATGTAATTCAACATTTTTTAAACTCTAAGATTGTAGCACATGCTGCAGAGGGATGTTGGTCTATTCTCAAGGAATTTAAGGTATAAAGAGGACCACGAAAACCATACAGATTGTCTCGCTGCAAGGCTGACTCAGGAGCTACAAACCGAAGGAGGTGGAGAGTCACAGTGAGATGGCGTTTTGACTAGGAGAAGGGGAGATTTCATAGAAGGATGTGAATCTGAGCGGGTTTTGTAGGTTGGATAAAAGGAGAGGAAGAAACGTTCAATAAAGTTCATTGAGAGACGGAAAGCACAAGATCATAGAGAAAGCACACGAAGAGATGTGCAAGTAGAAAAATGTAAGGTATAACATTTTTTTAACCTAGGAAATTGACCAAGATTTTAAAAATTAATAGTGCTGACAAAGGTGAAGTGAGATAAGCACCATCTTTATACTCTGGTATGAATGTAAATTGGTAGGGCCTTTATTTCTAGAAGGCACCTTGGGGTACATGTCTGAGTAGCTTTAGAATATTCATGTTTTTTGACCTAATAATCCCATTACTGATGAGCTGATTAAAGAGGGGATCTAAAATTCATAAGCAGGGGTCTGCATTGCATTTTCATTGATAGTCATAAAATTGGGGAAAACCTAAATGTCTATGAGTTCAGCCAAAATTCCATAATTGTGTTTATTTTCTATGCTATGCTGAACTTACATCAGTTTTTTAAAATTTAATTAATCATTTAAAAAATAAAATAAAATAAAATGCCAGGTTATCTTTTCAGGGAATTGAGTAATCCAGCTTGGCTGGCACAGGTTCCAAATAACAAGAAATAAGGCTGAAAGAGCGGCACAGAGAGCTGTGCATGGGAGTCTGGAATTTGGTAACTGGTTGGATACAGTGAAAAAGCCAATAAGGAATTCAAGAACCCTAAGTGTAAATTGGGAAGTTGGGGTATTTGGGGTACACAGGGAGAAAAATGTTAAGTACTGTTTTAGTCTGTTGTGTTAATGCTGACACTCGGACATTAGGAAGAGGTTTCCAACTGGTCCAGTTATGGAGCCCAGGAGAGCAGGCAGGGCGAATCATTCATTTATTCACTCAGTCATGCATTCATACAATCACTCAGCAAGTATCGGGTAGGGGCATTTACTATATGCCAGGGGCTGTGCTGAGTCCTGCAGATGCAAAGACAAATGGCCTTATAAACTAATGGGAGAGCCTTGTAGAGGTGAAGTGATAGGTAAAGTTGTGGCAGTAGAGGAGATCACTGGGGGAAGAAAATGTGGAGAAGGAAAGCTTAGGACTAAGAGAATAACAAAGCTTCCTCTTTATAATTCTCAAGACTCACCTGTGTAACAGGGTGGGACCTCAGCATCTCAGGCAGCTGAGGAAAGGGATGTGGCCAGGACTCACTAAGGCTGTGCCTGAAGATGCTGGACTTGGTTATAAGGGAATCCCCAGAGAGGACACAGCCTGCTGTGCAATATACAGTGTCAAAAAGGGCAAAGGGGTCTTGGGGTCCGTTCCAGAGGGAGCCTCATCCAAGGGGGAGCTGATGGGATGGGGCATTAGCATCAGCAGGAGGTCCAGGCAGACAGTGATCCTCAGAGGCAGGTGGGGATTCACCCCCCCTATTCTGGAATTTCTTTCCAGTTGGAACTGGACTCTGGCCATCATTGGGCACAGGGAACTGGGTCCAGTTTCCAAAGACTTTGGCAGGCACTAGGCTGGGTCAGATGCTGCTGGAGGCTGAAAATTAAGAACATGGTGAGTGATTGGAAGCAGTAGTCTTTGAACTGTCCTCCTAGAAATTCAGCAGTGAATAAAAGAAGAGAAAGATACAGTGGCTTCAGCAAGTATAGTTTACGGTTGTTGGTTTTAGGACAGAGGAACTTTATACATGTTTGTAGATAAGGGAGAGGGTACCAGTTGAGGTGGGTGGCCAAAATGAGGAGAAGGAAAGAAAAAAACAATGAAACAAATTTGAGGGATGGGCTTTAATGTGTAAATGAAGCTGGGTGAAGTAGAGAGATGTTCCACTGATAACTCTTTTCTATACCAAGTTTAACAAGATACTTGCTAATGTAATACATTATTTTTGTCATCACAGAAATATAATACCACTAGAGAAAGTTTAGACAATAGAAAAGTAATCCTACCATATTAACACAATGGCTATTATTATCTTTGTACATGTCCTTTCATAGTACTATTAACATACAATTTTCACACGGTTCTAATCATGGAGTACATACATTCTTTGTATCTTGCATTTTTCACATACTATTACAGCACAAGCATTTCAGAGGTGGCTACCTACTCTGCATGATTATTTAAATAGCATTCCATCAAATAGTACCATAATTTCCTTCACTATTTCCCTAACTTTAGACATTTAAGTTGTTTAAACACTTGCTAATCTAAACACCATTATAAACACTTTCACGCACAGACATATTTTGGATTATCTCCATAGACTAGACCCCAAAAGTCATATTCATAGGTCAGAGGATCTAAGCATAATTTTCATGGCTCTTGCTTTGTTATCTTTTAATTTATACTTGCTTCAAAATTTCTGGTTCTTGACTTTTTGATTACTGAAGTGACTCCCTCTTGCCAAATTCTTTACTTCCCTAAATTGAGAAGTCCAGGACTCAATTTAGTGTCATACATAGGAAAGGTCATCATCACCTTCCCTAGAATTTGACAGGCCAGCGACCTCTAATGAAGCCATTAGTTGTTTAAATCTGAATTCAGAGGCTGATGAAACTCAGGGTTGTTAAAGAATGCAAGTTGCTTTAGTTGGTATGTTTTGCAGACATGGCTTAATAATTTGTTATAAATTACTTGCCAGTGTCTCTCACCTACTAACTTCATCCTTTTACTGACATGCTTCCTACTAATCAAATGAGGCCAAAAATGATTGAGTATAAGAATGCTGCCCTCCTACCAGGATGGTCTTCGTGATGAGAGCTCAGCTCAAAAGCTTCCTGCTCGGCCAACCTGGTTTCCATCTCACTGTACACACCTCAGGCCATTGGCTTGGCTTCAAAGGTTGAAGAAAACACAGATAAAGGCAAAGGCATGAAAAGGTAGCCATAAATTTAAAATAAGTTTTCTGGCATTATCAATTATCACTCATTTTCAAATATACATATGAAGTGGATATTCCAGTTTCTTTCTTTCTCTCTCTCTCTTTTTTAAACACCTTATAAAGAATTGTGCAATCCTTTATACCCTAAGGTGCTGTGTTTGGTGTTAAAAAGTTGTCAGGCTTGACTTGAAACTTGGAAGTGGGTAAGGATTGCGGTGCATGCAAGTATGAGCTGGTTACTCCAAGGGCATAGCAAGGTGCTGGTGAGTGACATTCTGATTCCCCTGGACTGGTTATCTGCACACAGAGAGGACTCTGTTCCCTGGAGCCTTTATCTCTAGCCAACAGTGTCACAGATGCACACTATAAGACATAGAGAGACTCAGAAAGAAAGTGAAAAAGGCAAAACTTACCAAAAAACCACACCTGCTTCTGGCAACACAACCCTTTTTCATGCAAGTACAGATTGTAGAGTGCACACAGAAATGAACATTCTGAAATATTCCTCTATGAGCTATACTATGTTAGATGCACACTGATGCCATTGACAGTTCAGCAGGAAAATTAAGGCTGGGAGAATTGAATGCATGCTCCAGGCCTCTTGTTGACACACTGGAATATATTGTTTCTCCCTGCAGATGTAAGCAAGGACAGATCTTGTAAAGAAAACTGTACGTGTTCCTCATGCTCGCTCCGGGCCCCCGACATAAGTGACTTGCTCGATGACCAGGACTTACTAGACGTGATCAGGATAAAGCTGGATCCGTGTCACCCAACTGTAAAAAACTGGAGGAATTTTGCGAGCAAATGGGGCATGCCGTATGATGAATTATGTTTCCTGGAGCAGAGGCCGCAGAGCCCTACCTTGGAGTTCTTGCTCCGGAACAGTCAGCGGACTGTGGAGCAGCTGATGGAGCTGTGCAGGCTGTACCACAGGGCCGACGTGGAGAAGGTGCTGCGGAGGTGGGTGCAGGAGGAGTGGCCCAAGCGGGGCCGTGGAGCCCACCCCAGGCACTTCTAGAGCATCCCCTTCCTTGACTGGCTTCTTTGGACATTGAAGCAACCACAGGTTCAGGGGTGGGGGTGGGGGCATGTTAGCCTGTTCTTTTATAAGAGTTTAGGATAAGGACATGGAACAGAGGGCATTTGTTTTCCCCAAAGCAGGTGGTTTTGTGGAGGCGTAGGCTTTGTTTTGGTGGTGGATTTTTATTTGTTTTTGCACATTAATTTAATATGTGAATCTGGAATTGAGAAAAATATTTTGTAGACTCATTTGGAGGCCGAAGCCTGTGCTTGGAAGGGATTCATGTCGTGAAAATAAAATTGTCCTCTCTCTTAAGCACTGCTGAAGATTTAAACACAATAAGGCCTACAGTTTTTGATGGCCCGAGACGATCATCCTACATGCGACCCTTCAAGATCCTTGGCATTCCCACAGCTTAGAAGAAAATAACACTGAGAAATTACTCTGTTTTATCTGTTACTTTTTAAATATAAAGTACTTATGTGACTTAACAGGCTATTGGCATTATGTTGCAAGTCTCTTCAGAACATATGTGCCATTTTTTATTCAAACATTTTTATAATCTGTGCACAATCAAAAATGTCATTTGCTCAATTCTTTTTTAAAATACAAAAAGAAATAGTTGTTGGGAAGTCAAAGTCAGGAAATTTGGGAGTAATAAGGACCAAGGGAATGGTGGGTCCCTCTGGCTACCCATGAGTTTCTAAGAAAATTCATTTACTGTTTTCTATTGTATTTTATTTTTTTGCATGGGTAGGCACTGGGACTCGAACCCGGGTCTCAGGCATGGCAGGCGAGAACTCTGCCAACTGAGCCACAGTGGCCCACCTGCTGTTTTCTTTTACATCTTTCATATAGGCTGAAGATTTCTCCCCTGAGATGAAGCTCTGTTAAAAAATAAATAAGTATCAGTAGGTTCGCTGGTAAAATGCAACCACCCGTAGCGCCTGCTGTCCCAACGTAAAACAGGACCCAATAAAACTGTAACAGCAGTTGAGCAAAAAGGGAGAGAATTTTTAATGGCTGGCAGGGAAGGTATGCATTAAAATCTAAATTTTAAAGAATTGTAAACTAAATGAAAAAAATGTAATGCTTGTATCTGGTTGGGGAAGTGGAGGATGGGGCCAGGAGGGCATGTAATTGGAGAGATCAAATTTTCTAGGTGTTCTTTTGGGGGAAAAACAAAAGAGAGAATAAAGCAAAGCTCTGGTTTGCTTCACAATTCCATTGGGGTGCTATTTACTCTTGCCGTTGGGTGTAGAAAATTAAAGCACTTTATTCGATTTGCAGGAATTCTACAGAAGTCCAGAAAAAAATGATTAATGACACTAATTGGAATATGACAGAAAATTTAGGATTAATGCAAAAGAAAGTTATTTTCTAAGCCACCGATATTTTTCCACTCCCAGTGACTTCTGTTGGGTTGCTAATATAGAAAATCCGCTTCACCATCAAATATATAGCAAAAACTACCACAGCGATTTGCTCATTACTTCTGACTTGGTATTACAACCAGCTCATCTTCCCTTATCAGAGTTATGGCAAGATGTATTTAAAATAACAGCCAGTAATAAAATGTAGAGATTTTTAAAAAGTAGATTCATTCGTAAATTGTTGTTTGATGAGGTGATTAAGTAAATTAAATAAAATAAATATTTAATATGGACAGGCATGTTGCACAGAATTTGTAAGGGGGATTTCTAGTCTTCTAGGAATTGGGTTTTATATACCAGTTTCTCATGAAGCTACATGTGACATGTTCTCTTTAATTAGCCCACAATTTACTGTGGGAAAATATAAATATCTTTGACATTCATTATTGACATTTTAGAGAAAGGAAACTAAAAGGCTGTGATTATTTCAGTTGGGGTGTCCCAGACACCTAGGCAGGCAATGGTCATCACGCCCTTATAGCTCTGCCACTTCCCTGAGATGCCAAGAATGTCCCCAGAATGACATGTCCAGCTCAAAGGCAGCCTTGGCCAGCTGCCGCCAGAAGCCATTGGATCTATCTCTGTCTTACTGCTAACAACACTATGAATGTTTCTTTTTTGGTTTTGGTGCATGGTCTGGGACTCGAACCCAGGACTCCTGCAAGGAAGGGGAGCATTCTACCCCTGAACCACCATGCACCCCTGAATGTTTTTAATTGATTTATGTCTTGATTTTTTTTTAAGCTTTTATTATAATTGCAAGGGGAGGTGGCAGGGTGGAAAGTTTTTTTTTTAAATAGGGGAATTGATATAAAGTAACTTTTAATTTGACTCTACCATTATTTATATATATTGACATCTGTATCTGTGACATTTACCTTATGAAAAGCTTTAATTATTAGGAGAATGCTATGAACACACAGAAGTTTAATGAAATTTTTTAAATTAAATTTTATTTAGACTCTAGACTTTGATTAAATATAGGATGACTTTTACCAGTGTTACATAGAGAAACACCAAAAAGTAATTCTCAACTGAAAAACAAGTATGTCAGTTGTGTAATCACCCCAAAACAATTTTATTTAAGGTTAATTTATAGCAAATACATTTTATAATAGCATAAATCTGTTTATGCTTTACAAAGGCAAGAGTGGAAAGGAAGGAAATGACTTTATGCTTGGTTGATCAAATAATTACTAAACTTTAGGTTAATACCATTAGTACATAAGAGCTTTGCTCATAAGGCTGTCCAGATCTGGGTTAAATTGACCACATTAGAAACTAAACTGCTTATGATGTGGTCCTTCTGCTATTGGAAGAATGAGGCTTAGCTAAATTCTAAGATATGCTCTCCAACAAAATTCCCATCTCTAATATTACATGATGAGGTTTTATGTAATGTTGATTTTATTTGGTTGCAGTAACAAATTACTATATGTGAGGCAAGGGAAAGAAAAGAGGCTACACATACCCAGGACACATACATACACAGAGAGAAAGACTCACAAAGGAGGGAGAGTCAAATAAGGCATATATTATTTTAGATTATAAGATTTTAAATTGTTAGGCTTTAAATTTTGTGCCAGGATTGCCCACCGATACTCAAAACATAACTTGTATGAACAAGTCCCCCATTTTTGTGGCACTAAATAATAATTATTCAGTAACTGAAAATTCATAATAGACAAAAGACTGCTGCTCCCATGTTTTCCTTAATAGTAATGTTTGTGTGTTACTGCCCTCTGGTGGATCACAAAATCTACAAACACATCCTTTCTGATCTAGTTGCCATCCTATAACCAATTTTCTATTAATTAGCTAATTAATAATCTAGAATCCTTACAAGTATTCCCACTAAAAGATAAGCATGCAATTGATTAAATTACTTACACTTTGGGAAATATGAGTGGAATGAGGCTGGCATGATTCAGATCCAATTTAGGATCCATCAATTCTAATAACAGTTCCATACTCTAGGGATTATTTTGAAACAATCAATAGGACTTCGCCTTCATGTGGATGTAAAGTTAGCCATTTGTGGATGTTTGTTCCTTTTCCCTTTCAATTTAACAATGCACAGTCTTTAACATTGAGGAAAGAGTCATAATAAACAATTACTGTTATATAAAAAGGCAAAGGGATTCATTTCCCTTGGTTACAGCAATCATTGACCAAGAGCACTAATCTTTTCCCATTCCTCTAAATATATAATACTAAAAAAATTCTTTTAAATACAATATTCATAGCTAAGTTCTAGTAGCTTTTTTCTCCCTTTCTTTTCTTTTTTAAACAATAAATGTTTGATTTAGTTTTGAGCAGACTATCCTCCTTAGAACATTTTTTTTCATACTTCTGTCCTCCCTGTTCTATAATTTTCCTTTCCTTTGGGTCTATGCTTTTGCTATTTGTGTGGCTTGTTTAGGGCTCTTCATCCATTTTGTGAATCAGATTTCCTTTATGTGTGTTTGGCCTTCTCCCTCACTGCCAGGGACAAATATCTCCTTCCTTTTTTTGGTTAATTGGGAAGAAGCAGTTTGTTGGATTAGTTTTCATTTTTCATGGCACTTTGGACTAATAACACTGAAACTGTCTTCTACCCTTGTAGCTGAAACACATATACCTACACATGCCCAAAGAAGGGACAGAGAAACCTTTCCTTGTTTATAGCATGATTTTCTACGTAGGACTTCTCTGTCAAACTCCACCTTCTGAACCCTGTACAAATACACATATTATAAAATAAATGAAGGAAAATCTTGCTTCCCCTGTGTTTAGAGGATTGTGGCCATGATGCTGGACCATGCGCTATCTTACTTGGGGATCTGGGCAGAGTGGACCTGGTGGTGCTCATCCAACTAGAATGGACTAAGGCAGGGGAGAATCTGTGCTCCTTCTTTCTGCAGCTAGGGAGGAGGAATGGGTATGTCTGCTTAGCTGGATCGATCTGGTGGTCACGTTTAGCTGGGAATACCTTGTAGAAATCATTGCCACATTTGAATTAAAGAGATTGAAGCAGACTCGACAGCACAACTTTAAATGAAATGATTGAACTTATCAAATCTTCTGGAAATTTAAAAGAGATGAGTTTCTCACCACTCCCTGAGCCAAGCCAGGCTCTCTTGTTTTATATGGCAGTCTGGTGATCATTTTGGGGAGGGGGGACATCCCTCAGAAGCTTCACAGTGGATATTTGGTCAGCTGATGAAGGCAATGCTTTGGAACTACTGAGTCTTTGTGACATTCTAGTTTTAGATGTCTGTGTGCTGTTCTTTTTTAAGCTGCCTTAGGTTTGATCTCCTAATGATTTTATATTTTCCTCATACATAAAAAAGATATTTTTAACTATAGTAATGGGTATTAAAGATTGATGTCAACCACTCTCTCTAATTGGTGTTTTCATGTAGTGTCCCACACAATCATTGACTTGTGTTCTGTTGGTCAGTCATTAATCATTTATTGAGTCCTAGTGGTTCCTAAAATGTGTACTGGACATTAGGTATGCAAAAATATGCAGCAGAGTTCCTGCCCTCTAGGAGCCTATGGACTCAGGAGAATCACTGTGCACAATGAGAGATACTTTTGGTGAGAGAGCTGCACATATGGTCCGGGAATAGACAGAAAAAAATTAAGAATCATTGATCTAGGAGGTAAGTAAACAATCCAGCAAAGTGTTTCAGATGCCTTAATATCTGCATGTGAAGGCAATTTCACAGGTCCTTTCCATCTCTCCCAACGTAACATCTCAGGACTAGACTTCTCCTCTGAAATACCAGACATCCATGTCTGTCAATTTGACATCTCCACATGGATGCTTCACATGGATGCTTCAACTTGTACTAAATTGAACTCATGATCTTTCCTTCCAAACTTATTTCCTACCTTACCATCCACTTACTTGCTTATGTCACCCTTAAGATAGTTCTCTCCTTCCCTGCTATTCTACCTCCCAGAAATCTCTTAAATCATTCTACTCCTCTCCATCCTTACTGCATCATCCTAATACAAGCAACCGTCCTTTCTCACCCGTCAATGTTCTCAGCTGATCTCCGTGCGTCAGTTCCCACCAACTTCCATTCCTTTCTCTATACGGCTCAAGGATCCTGCCTTTCCCAGCACTAACATCTTCAATAGATTCCCATTTTGAAGATGAAGTCCCAAATTGTTGACATGACCTACAAGGCCCTGTCTGGATTACTTCCTGCTCTTCCTCCTTGCTTCATCTTGCTCTGTTCTCCCACAGCTCCTGAAGCCAAGTGGGCTTCTTCTAGGTCCCAAAGGTCATCAGAATTTGCTGTTCCCTTTGCCCCTATCCATATCCACACATCCACTTCCTCACCCCAGCTACACTCACAGATGGACACACAATCTTTCCCTAGCTCATCCTACTCAGCTGTCAAATCTTATCTTTAATGCCACTTCCTCAGAGAAGTCTCACTTGATCCCCCCAGACTTAGTATCTTCTTATTTACTCCTACAGCACTTATCACAATAGCATTTATTTGATCACTAGTTGTCTTCCCTGCTAAACTGCAAATCCCAGAGGGTGGGGGCCTTGCTTGCTTATTCACTTCTGTATCATCAACACTAACAGAGTACCTGACCTAGAAAAGATATTAAATATGCTGAGTGAATAAATGGAATAAAGGAATAAATAAATGAAATACTATAAATACAGTAAAACCTTTCTTTACGATTATATGACCCTTAAGGATGAAAATTGTTAAAAATGGAAAATACAAAATAAGGGAAATTGCTTCCCAAAGTGTGACTGAGTCTACTATGCTGGGAACTTTTGTTTATTTTTATGTGATCCATCCCCTTCTGTTCATATTCTGAGCTTAAACGATCAAAGTGGAAATGTTTTGGAATTGGATAACGGTTGCACAATGTTATGAATATGAGAAAAACCACTGACCTGTACACCTTAAAGGGATTAACGTGGGTTAATTTTATTTTACATGAATTTTATCCTGATTTTTTTTAAGGCTTAAAATTTTTTTTTTAAAAAGACCAAAACTGTCTCCACGGGAAAAAAGTTAGAGTGAGGCAAAATGAGCAGCACCCTGCTTAGATGCCAGAGTCTGCAGTTTGTGAGGAGAGGAAAAAAGGGAGAGACGAGGAAAGGCAGAAGCTGACCTTAGCCAGTGAGGACTTTTGTCTTGTGAGCCCATCAAGGTAATATTTCTTGCATTTCCTCAGTGATAACAAAAATGACAAAAAGAACTCTGGAGCCCTGCTCTCCCCTGCTCTCTTCTTGGCTTGATTTAGGGATGGACTGTTCCCCATAGAAAGTCTCCATGGAGCTAGGGATCCTGCTACACATTCCACCATCCATCCAACCTCCATTCCCCTACTGGCCTCAGAGCCTTCCCTCTCCTGGAAGAATACAAAACACTGATGGGATTGAAGTGGTCAAGAGTTTAGTGGTTGGATTTGTGTACCTTACAGATGATCATCATATGTTTGCCATAGACTAAAAATAATAACAACATAAGAGAGCCAATTGGACCACAAAAATGGAAAGGAATGTAAATTGAAAAAAATTAGAATATAATAATGTTTGCCTTCCATTTAAATTTCCACCATCTTAGAAAAAGGCCAAAAGTTTCCTCAATTTTGTAGTTGTCTATAGTTACCTACATCTTATCTTTCTCTTTTCCTTCATAGCCAAGCCTCTTGAAAGAGTTGCCTGTTCTTGCTGCTGTAACTTTTAATTTCTCATTTGATTCAATGACTCACTACAGTCTGACTCCAATGGAAGTGTCTGGTAGAGGTGACCAATGACCTTTTGATTACTGCAGCCATATCTTTATCCATACACATCCATAATCTTGTGTAGCAAAGAGCTCTCATGTCCACTGGTGAGGTCCAAAAATATTTACAAAATGGCAGACCTGACAGACAGATTGTTGCATGGGATTTGAGGAGCTTCTGAGACTGAAGTGTATTTGGGCATGTCAGGGGAATTGGAGGGGTCTTTTTACAGAAATCATATTTGCAGGGACCTCCCAGGATAGGGCTCATTTGGAGGAAAGGAACCAGGCATGAAAAATTATCAAGAAAACTAGATGTACCATTGGGAGTGTCTTAGTTTACCAGGGCTGATCAAGTACAACAGACTGGTTGGCTTAAACCACAGGAATTTATTGTCTCACAGTTTTGGAGGTTTTGAAATTCCAAATCAAGGTGTCCGCAGGGTCATGCTTTTTGTGATGCTTGTAGCATTCTCGTGGTGGTTTGAGGGCAATCCATAACTCAGTATCTATGGCCCTCGCATGGCCACCTGTCTCCCTCTGTCTGTGTCTCTTCTTACTGTGTCCAAACTTGCTTTGCTTATCTGCATGCTAGTCATATTGTACGAAGGCCCATCCTGATTCTGTTCAGCCTCATTTTAATAACATCTTCAAGGAACCAATTTACAAATGCATTCACATCAACAGGACCGGGAGTTGGGACTTGACCAGGTCTTTGTAGGGGATCGGATTCAATCTATAAAAGGAGGGGAGTAGGGAAATTTCAACATGGTTTAGTGAATGTTTCTTGAATCATCCCCCAATGACTTCCCCAAACTTTGAGGTCACTCCAACAAATAATACTTTTCCAACAAACTGTGGCACAAAGGGGAGGGACCTAGGCTCCTTCACTCTGTCACAAATCACTGTGAGGCTTTGACACCTTGACTGCTCTGGGCATCAGCCAACAGAGAATGAGAAGCAGGTACTTGCTGGCCAGGTACCAAGGAGCCACAGCCATGCAGATGGAGGAGGGCCCATCAGGCTCAGGAGAGAATTGCGGTACCCAGAAAAGCCAGAGAATTCCATAGGAGAGAAACACAGGTGCAATACCCCCAAGGACACCCAGGAATACACTTCCCAGGGGATTCAGAGGATGCTGGGTGGAAGTAAGGACCAGGGAAAAATTTCTTTCTGCCATGTTTAATGTTAAAACTCATTCCTCCCTATGGACAGATGAGTAAAAAATATGGATTAAAAATAAATAAGTAATAGAAGGAACAAATGTTAAAATAAATAGGGTAGAGGGAAATACTAGTGGTCAATGAGAGGGAGGGGTAAAGGGTATAGTATGTATGTTTTTTCTTTCTTTTTCTGGAGTGATGTAAATATTCTGAGAAATGATCATGGTGATGAATATACAACTATGTGATGATACTGTGAGCCACTGATTGCACACCAAGTCTGGAATGTTCATACGTTAAGAATGTTTGTGTTGTATGTTGATTGACTTTATTAATAAAAAATTTAAAAAGAAGAAGTCTAAAGTGCCAAGTCTTAAATCAGAAAGGCACTGAACATTTGGAAACCAAAGCAGATTGGGGACAGGAGGGTCTCTTTCCATGAATGTCAGTTCCAATAAAGCAATGTGAATTTGCAAGTATTTTGGTGGCATGGGGAGAGAGTATTTATTGAGCAAGGAATAATAAATGGAAATCAATACTTGTATATCCATTATTATTACATGGGTAAAATGTCATTATTAGCATCTTCATTTAATTTTAAACATTTTAATAAAGGCAAAGACATTCCTAAAAAACAAACAAACAAACAAAAAACCTCATTCCTCACTTGGCTTCTAAGACACCATTCTCTCCTGGTTCTTTGCTACATTTTTTATTTTTCCTTCTCATCTCCTTTGTTGACTCCTCTTCCTTGTCTGTCTCATTAAATATTGGTGGCCTCAGGATTGTATTTTCCTTCCTGACTCTTCTCAGGCTATACTAAATCCCTCTAGTTTCAATTACCACCTTATGCAGGTGAGCCATGATTTTGTTTCTTAGCCCTCTCTGCCTCTTATATTCACATGCATATATGCAACTTTCCACAGAACATGGAAAGTGCTGAACATGGAAATTTTCCACTGAAATATCCCATAGGTGCTTCAAACACATTACATCTATAATGGCAGACATTATTTCCTCCTCAATATCTGCTTTCTCCCTTAAATTACTCTTTTCAGTGGAGAATGTCCATTTACTCAAATAAGAAACTGGGAATTCAAGCTTGACTTTGCCTTACTTTCCTTGACCATACCCTATTGCCATCAATTCTGTTGACCCCGTCCTCCTACCCTACCAGCCCTCCCCCTTCAGGGACTCATCTGTTCTTTCTTAGTCTATTGTCATAATCTTAACAGGTCTCCCACCCCTGGTTTCCCTTTATGCCCCATCCCATATTTCCAGTTCATCTTTCATATATCTGCTAGAGTGATACAAAATCACAACCAAATCAAATTATTGATTTAAGCCAGCTTAAATTTCTTGATTTGCTTCCTCTGTACTCCCCATCTGCCTACTCCCAGCCACCTAATACCTATTTGTGAAAAAGACTTTCTTTACTCCTTCCAGGAACATGATATATGTTGGTCCTGAAAACATATATTATGACTTTACTCAATTCATGGTGATGAAGCCTCATTGTCACTGTAGCTTATTGCAATTTAAAAACCCAGACCAAGTCAAGCACACTCCCTGTAGCTAGAAGCAAGATTCTGTTCAGTTCTTTGATGAATCCATTTTTACTTCTATTCATGAAAACAAAAGGTCCTTTTACACACCATTCAACAGAAAAATACATAATGGATATTGTTTTACCAATTCTTGGCTAAGACAACTGAACTTTTAACAAGCAAATTAACTATGGAAATGATATTTTGCTCCAAATTAACACTTTCTATTTAATTAGAAAGTGTTCCAGAGGGAGGGGCAGGCACCATTGGAAACTTTCCAAAAGCTTCATTCATTCAACAAATAGCACTAGAGGGCAAGCACTGCACTAGCCCCTGAAGGATTAGTCAGACATGGTCCTATCCACTTTGATGAACAGCATGGCCTCCTGTCAAGAGTGGCCCTCGCCTTCTCAGGCCATCTCACCTTTATAAATGAGATATCAAGCAGTTTTGGGCCTACCTGGCCAGGTTTACCTGGTCACAGCTAACAAAGAAGCAATTTTCAAAATACGCATCAATGGTTTGACAGAACACAGAATATTGTTAGAAAACATTACCCTTATGATGGCAATAAAAATGTTATTGAGGCCTTAGGACAGAAAATCACCCAGGGAATCATCAAAGCTAAACCTCCATGTTTCTATAATAAAGATACTTTACTCTGAGTAGAAAAAATAACTATATAAGATTGAATGAAGAAGGAAGACTACTATTCTTAACTCTCCAAACTTCAGGAATCTGAACCCTATAAGGCTGTGTGTCAGTAATTCTTTTGAGAAATCACTACTGATAAAATTGTTAATTAGATGATAAACTTTGTTCTGAGGCTCACTCATATGAAGTTGTATTTTTTTCATTCTGACATCACAAAATAGAAAAATTAACACAGGGATAAAGAAATGCTTATTGAGAATATCAAGAAATTAAATGCCAAGGGTATTTAAAAGTGTAAGATGTCCTTTTACTTGGGGAATCCAGTTTCCGTTGCTAGAGCTGGCCTAATCATCTGTGGCGGTTTGAAGCTGTATGTACCCCGGGAAAACATGTTCTTAAATCTAATCCATTCCTGTGGGTGTGAACTATTGCAAGTAGGAACTTTTGATGACATTACTTCAGTTGGGTGTGGCCGCGCCCAATCAGGATGGGTCTTCATTCTATTATTGGAGTCCTTTATAATCGGAATGAAATTAAGGCAGAGAGAAAGAAAGCCACAGAAAGCAAGAAGCTGAACATCAACGGAACCCAGAAGAGAAGGGGGAGATGAAGAGAACACTGCCATATGCCTTGTCATGTGACAAGCTAAGGACCAAAGATCTCCAGCCACCAGTCCCAGAACACCACAGTCTTGGAAAAGAAAGCCTCACCTTGATGACCTCTTGATTGGACTTTTATCCAGCCTCAAACCATGAGTAAATAAATTCCTGTCATCTAACCCAACCCATTTCATGGTGTTTGCTTGAGCAGCCTAAGTATAAAAAACTAAAACACCAACCCCTCCCTAAATCCCCATAACTGGCTGAAATAGCAGCTACCTATATTGTATGATTTGAGTCAAAAAACATTTTTTTTTGCCTGCCACCCCCTGTTGATGTTGCTCTGTTAAGTCACGTTTTCAAGGAAAAGCCTAGTCAGAGCATAACCTAATTAGACTTTCTGTTACTGTGGTAGGTATTCTAAAGTACTTTTAAGATGTAAATATCATGACACTTAAATAGTATCTATTGTTCCACTTGACTCAATTAATCAGTTCTTCCCTCAGGAGGAAAAGTCATATTAAAATCAAATGGGTTATGGGATTTCCAGAATTTTAAAAGTATTAATACTGTTGTATAACTGCTTGTTAAAATGTACTTGGAGGTACATTTGGAAATTTACTGCTTCTTTGTATATATGTTATTTTTGCACAATTAAAAAAAGTAATAGCAGTAGTAGTGATAATAGTAAAAGCAATAATAATAATAGCAACAATAATACACTTACATCGCATTTACTACATCACATGTTCACATATGTTACATGTGTTCACTCTTCACTCATCCCTATGAGGTTGGTACTCTTTTTATCCCCACTTTGTAGAGGAGGAAACTGAGCCACAGAGATGTTCAGTCACTTGCTGTCATGGTCAGGTTCATTTGTCAACTTGGCTAGGTGGTGATGCCTGTTTGTCTGGTTGGGCAAGTACTGGTCTGTCTTTTGCTATGAGGACATTTCATAGAATTAAATTATGATCACGTTGGCTACATCCACAGCTGATTCCATTTGTAATCAGCCAAGGGGTGTGTCTTCTGCAATGAGTGATGCTTAATCTAACCACTGGAAGCCTTTTAAGGAGGATCCAGAAGAGACAGGCTTTCTTCCTGCTTTGACTGGTGAGCCTCTCATGTGGAGCTTGTCCAGACCCTCCATTGGAGTTGTCAGCTTCACAGACTGCCCTGCGGATTTTGGACTCTATGTTCCCATGGTTACGTGAGACACTTTTATAAATTTTGTATTTACGAATATTTCCTGTTGATTCTGTTTCTCTACAGAACCCTAACTAATACAACTTGGTACCAGGAGTGGTTCTTAAGAAACAGAATTTTAAAAATGGGCTTTTATGAGTGGTTTTCTACTCTGACTGGACTCAAAGGCACTAAGGACTCTGATTCCCATAATTAGAATAACACTGCCAATCCACGGAGTGAGTTGGCAAAAGAGATAGTCAAAATATCACCATTTGATTCTTCTAATGCTTTGCTTGTATGAAACCAGGCTCTACGGGATAATGTTTTTGACACCTTAATACAGAGTTTTGTGGAAATAGGTATAGAGATGGTGACTGGTTGTTATTAGTTATATTGTATATATTAATGAGTGAAAGGGATGGGTTTAAGGCTTCAAACGAGAAGCTTAAGTGCTGTCTGACAGATGTGGAGGTTTCTGTGAGGGTCCCAAAGGAAAATCTTATTTCCTATAGCCATAGACTTGAGATCTCTGAAAATCAGACTCAGAATCTTATTGTTAAGAGTAGCAACTTTACAACGTAAACTTAAATCTCAATCTTGCATGGTGTCTAATCTTAAAGTGAGGGCATTGATGGGAAAGGAGTGGGACCCTCAAAAATGGGATGTGACATATGGATTGATAATGATGTTGGGGGTGAGATTGAAACCCTAGGTCATGCTGCGTCTTCTCTAGATAACCCTGTAATAGTTTGCCATGAGGACATAGTCTCCCTATTTCCAGCCTGCCTTGAGGAGTTGGCCACCCAACCTCCACCTGAGGGGATTAGCCCTGGAGTGACTAATCCTGTTTCACCAGATGAACCTGCAAATGAAGGCCCTGAAGCAAATGGTTTGGAAGATACTTCTAATTCTTTTAATGACCCACCCCCACCACCCCTCATTTCTTCCAGACCTATAACTAGACTAAAAACAGGCCCCTAAAGGTGAGGTACAAAGTATCACACATGAGGAGGTACATTATACTCCAAAAGAACTGTGTGAGTTTTCCAATTTATATAGACAGAAATCAGGGGAATATGTGTGGCAATGGATTTTAAGGGTGTGGGATAATGGTGGGAGGAATATAAAGCTGGATCAGGCTGAATTTATTGATATGGGTCCACTAAGCAGAGATTCTGCATTCAGTGTTATAGCTCGAGGGGTTAGAAAAGGCATTAACACTTTGTTTGGATGGTTGGTTTAAACATGGAATGGGTAGTGGAAGAAGGTAGTGATAAATATGAACTGTGGCCATGTGATCAGTTACAGAAACGAGGACTGTAATGCTGTTTTGTTCATGTTATACTATTTAAGTTGTAAGATACCAAGTTTAAAAATGAATATTACCCAAGGACTTGTACCCTATATGCTGGAGAGATTTAATATGTTTCTGGTTATATGCAGGACAGTTGAGTATTGTTAGGGAAAAAAAATGTGTCTTTTATTGTTTTCTATTTAGAAATTAGGTATGGTTTAAGGTGATGAGTGTAGTTTCCAAGTTGACAAGGGGTGGACTGTCCTGGTCAGGTTCACGTGTCAACTTGGCCAAGTGGTGGTACCTGTTTGTCTGGTTGGGCAAGTGCTGGCCTATCTTTTGCTATGAAGAAATTTCATAGAATTAAATCATGATCATGTCGGCTGCATCCACAGCTGATTCCATTTGTAATCAGTCAAGGGGAGTGTCTTCTGCAATGAGTGATGCTCAGTCTAATCACTGGAAGTCTTTTAAGGAGGATTCAGAAGAGACAGGCTCTCTTTCTGCTTCGGCCAGCGACCCTCTCTTGTGGAGATCATCCAGACGCCCATCAGAGTCGTCAGCTTCACAGCCTGCCCTGCGGATTTTGGACTCTACGTTCCCACGATTACGTGAGACACTTTTACAAATTTTGTATTTACAAATATTTCCTGTTGATTCTGTTTCTCTAGAGAACCCTAACTAATACACTTGCCTAAGGTCATGCAACTACTAAATAAAGGAACCAAGAGTCTGGTCCCGGAAGTTATATGTTGAATGACTCCACCACGCTTTCAGAATAACCTAAGAATGGGAAGTGAAGAAATACAGATCCATCTTATGAGGATGTCATAAGACTCCTGGAATGCCTATAATTTCATCCTTGCTGTTATTTTTCAAACTTCCTCTTTTCTTAGACTGAAATTGGTAAAATCTAAAGAGAAAGGAAAGAAGGGAGGGAGGGAAGGAATGAGGAGGGAAAGGAGAGAAGGAGGGAGGGAAAAGGACCCCTGGGCTTATCTTGTAGGTAGGTAGCTGAAGCGGATGGGCAGGAAAGCAGGAGCGCTGTACCAGTTGCATTTCACTGTGAGGGAGAAGACTGTGCATGGTAATAGGTGACAGCAGATTAGGAAAGCAAAGAATGGTGCAGCCTTTGGGGCTTTGAGGAAGTAAAAGGGGGTGCCCAGTGGACCCTGGTTTACCAGAGAGGTAAATCCCCAGAAGCATATCCATTAACACATTAATCTCTTATTTTCTGAGATTACTTTAACCAAGACTGCTTCATGACAGAATCCCCAGGTCAAAGGAATGGTTTCCTTTGATTGGAATTGTAACCTGTCCCCTGCTGGAAATGGTGCCAATTGATTACCGATCCAGGTTCATTGGTCCCCAAAACTAAAAGAATTTAGAGATGAGCGAGCCAGTAGGAATAAGTAGTAAAGTTTATTAAAGTGAAGGAGAGAGAGAGAGTACACGTTAAAGAGGTTAATGCAGACATGCCCAAGGGATGGACAAGCACTGAGTGGGTTGGGTTTGGCTAGTTTTATAGGAAGTCTTGTAGGTAGCAGGTTTCCATAGTTATCTTTGAATACTAGGTGTCTTTTTTATGCAGTTTCCCCTGGTGGTCTTTGGGTACCAGACAGGCATTTTCTTTGTTGTAGGAGGTTTTAGAAGGAGATAGCGAGTGGAGGAGATACATAGCTTGAGGTTTGCTGTCATAAACCTAAAATTTGTCTTTGGGCAAATGGTTAACAATCTTTATGACCCTATGCTTCCCATAATTAACTAAGAGTTTGCTTTAGGCCCAGAATTCTACAAGTTTTTGTGGTTTGGGGACGTTTCAATGGTTTGGGGAGGTTTGGGGGCTTTAGAGAAATTTTTGTTCCAGGAAGTTTGTAGCTCTGTATTAGTTCCTTTGGAGCTAGATAAGAAACAAGGGACTTGTAGTTGTCTGTTAACTCTTTTCAGAGCTGAACAGAAGACCAGGGATCACAGGCTTGATGCCCTATTCTATCCTGACTCAGACTCACTCTTTCCCTGCAGCTAGTTCCCAGGATCTGAGCAGCTAGTTCCCCAGGACTTACCCCAGCACCCTGCACCCCCACAATACTTAAAATACCCAGACCAGGAATAGCACAAAGGCCAGGCGTAATGGACATGTAGGGAAGAAGACATTTGGAGTGAAGTGGAACTTTAGGAGTTGAATTGCCACTAGAAATGGCCTGAATTTTTTGTTCCTTGTTCAGTAATATTAAAAGTTCCTGAATCGATATTGATTTCATACAGTTGTTTAGAAGAAAGGAGCTGTCTCTTTAAAAATATAAATATATAAACTACATAATCAATGCAATACAAAAATACAAGCCACGTATTTTTTCACACATAGCTCTACCACCTAGGGGTGTAGCTGTGGAGGACCTGATTTTTCTAAAACCAGATTAATCCTATATTATGCATATTAAAAAGTTCAGATTAAATATTTACAAGACATAGTTCATTAGAAAAGATGACAAAAAAATCTCTGCTAAAATTGGATTCATTCATAGAATTCTATGCATTAAAAATGATGTTATAGGGTGGGCCATGGTGACTCAACAGGCAGAGTTCTCGCCATGCCAGAGACCCGGGTTTGATTCCTGGTGCCTGCCCATGAAAAAAATAAATGATGCTATAGAAAAAGCACAGTATCTTTATTGACATATGAAGTGCTCATTCTTTTTGGCTTCCCTTGTTAAGTGGGAATATGGGTACCCTTAGTGCTCTTTTTGCTTATATATTGTTTCTGGAGTGAGAATGCATCAACTTTGTACTGAAAGTGTGTGATAAAAATTATCTCATTAAAAACAAAGCTATGGGGACGGGTGCACGGGTGGTAGAGTGCTCGCCTTTCATGTGGGAGACCCGGGTTTGATTCCCGGACCATACACTCACTCCCCCCAAAAAACCCAAAAAAACAACAAAGAAATGGGTGCGTGGGAGGTTCAGTGGTAGATGTTGGCCTTCCATGCAGGAGACCCAGGTTCGATTCCTGAACACTGCCCCCCCACCCCCCAAAAAACAAAAAAAAACAAACAAAGCAATAACTACAAAAACTCTCTTGCAACTGAGAGCACCCCTTGGATTTTCTACTTGAATGAAATGGAAAACTTAGTAAGAATCTCAGAGAACTATCCATGATTAGAAATATTTAGCCCAGGTCTCATGGACAAAACAAATATTATTGTCCAGTTAAATATATAACTGCACCTGGAAGGCTCTGTCTTTGCCTCAGTGGCCCCCAACCAAATTTCCTAAGCAAGTATGCACACTAGAGAGCAGAGAGGCCAGAGGTTCACACTGCTAAATTAAAGTGAGAAGCAGGCCTGTACCAGAAAAGAATCAAGAGGTAAATTGGACAGATTTTCAGGCCAGGCACTAAACTTTCCTTTATTGAAATAAAGCATTACATTTCAAGGTTAGCAAACAAGAATGAGGGTGGAAGTGGCACTTAGAGCTTTTAGGGGGTGCCACTGAGCCTTACACCTACAGTAGAGTGTAGGATGGAACTATTTTGCTAGGCTTGCTTCATTTCTTGGCAGGGTGTTCAGCTGGCAAACCCAAGAATTCTACACTAAACAGCCCAGAATGATCTTAAATATTTGGACATGCTATCTTTCCTAACAGGTTGACTACAGTATGGGATTGCTGTGATGGAGAAGTAAGTGAATATCTCCCAGACTGTAAAGACCTGTTTGCCATAGTGCCACATTTTAGGACTGGGTAGATAATTATTTTACTAAGCATGCACATTCATTATGTAATCTTTTTTTTTGCATTTTTAAACTTTTTTTTAATTGTATAGTATAACATATATACAGAGCAAAGAAATAAAAAAGCAATAGTTTTTAAAGCACTCTTCAAAAAGTGGTTACAGGATAGATCCCAGAGTTTGTCATAGGCTACCATGTGATCCTCTCATATTTTTCCTTCTAGCTGCTCCAGAATATAGGAGGCTAGAGGGATTAAATACTTTTTTATCATCATAATCGACTTTTTTCCTTCTTTTTTAGTGAACAATAACATATATACATAAAAGTTATACATTTCCAAGCACAGCACTGCAATTAGTTGTGGAACATATTTCAGACTTTGACATGGGTTACAATTTCACAATTTTAGGTTTTTACTTCTAGCTGCTCTAAAATACTGGACACTAAAAGAGATATTAATTTAATGATTCAGCATTCACATTCATTTGTAAAGTCCTAACTTCTATGTATAATTCCATCATCACCTTTGATCTTTCCATACCTCTCATTGGGGTTGTTTGGGCCATGACAATTCTAAATTTTTTATATTGGAAGGATCTGTCACTAATATGGGGTAAGGAGATGGAACTATCTGATGTTCTGGAGAGGCTGGGCTAGGTTTCAGGACTTATCTGGTCCAGAGACCCATCTGGAGGTTGTAGGTATCTGGCAAGTTGCTCTAGTGCCTGGAACATTTGTGGAATCTTATAAATTGCCCTAGGTGCTCTTTAGGATTGGCTGAAATGGTCCTGGTTGGGGGTTGGGAGGTTAAGATAGGTATCAATGTATAATCTTGCCAATGTGTGTAGATAGTCCAAAAAGAAGTCATGATTATGTCAATATTTTGAAATCATACAGTAAGAGCTTGGGAACAGACTAGTTTATATACACAGGAAGAATTCCTTGACTGATTGTACAAGCTCTAGCAGAGCTTGGTATTCTAGCAGAGATGGCTATTAGGAATTTAAAAATTCCAAAATTATGATCTTCACCTAAACACCTCCAAATACAAATCATTTCCCAAAATCATCTCAAACAAATGTGTCTTAACTTTAAAGCTATGCGTCCTAACAAAGTTGATTCAACACACAGATGTGAAGTATTACTCTGGTTGGATCTTCTATCTTATAAGGAAATATATTACTCCACTACAGGAAGCCTGAGAGGCAACCTAGAACGAGAGCATGAGATCATAGGTGGAGAGGTGGTTGGGAGGACCTCCAGATTCTTTAAACCAGTTCGGTACACAGAAAATTAACGAATGAAAACTTCCAAACAGTTAAATCCAGTGCTTACTGTGCTAAAACAATACAAAAGGAATGTACTGCCTGGCCCCAAGCCAAGAGAACTGTGTTAAATGTCTTCTGTAAATGCACCAGCTGGTTCCTTCATGTGAACCATCTCTCAAATTCAACTTATCCCCTTGGTCCTCCTGTTGGCAGCAGTCAATTCTAACAAGCATTCTGCTCAACTGTCAAGTGATTGCATGGTATAACCATTCTCTCTTTCCCTTATTTTTATAACATCATTGAGGGATGGTGGAAATTTACAGTAAGAAGGCATTTGGGCATTTGGGATTGTTTTAGAATTTAAAGTTCTTTGCCTTCATCTCTTTCAAAACCTTTAGTTTTTCAATGAAACCAGCTTTAAATGCTGAACTATAGTCATGTACAGGAGCCTTGCTCATATCTTTGGGGTTCATCCTTGAAGAATTCTCAAGAGCAATTGGGCTGGCTCCCTTAATAGTTATATATCAAGGGTTAAGACAAGTAAGAGTAAATGTTCTGGTTAAACTAATACACTAACTGCTGAGTGTTAAAGTTCAACTTACTTACAACCTCATACTGAATCCCACACAAACAGATGATTCTGTTCCCAGAAGAAGCCCTGGTTCCCATTCACCTATGGCCAGGGTCCTTTCTCCCTGAAGGTCTTATGTTAGGGCCTAGAAGGGAATTTCTACCAGGAGATGCAGCTCTCTACCAAACCCATGGCAGATAGAATTTTGACAATATTTGCAAGGTGAATGACTCTAATTCTGGGTGGCGATTATATCTCTTAATACAATTCAGTCTCCAGTGCTTATAAAATAAGTGCTTTGATAAATATTTGTTGGATATTAAGTGATAGATAAGAAAGAATAGGAGAGAGGGAGAGTTGGGGGGTCACATTGAAACCTTTGGTTTCAATGCAATAAAATACACTAATTCAACAGAGTTGTAGTTATTTATGAGACTATTAACTCTCAAACACTTTCAATAAAGAATTTTTCCTTAGCTCTCTAATTTTTTCTCCTTCCTTTTGTAATATAATTACAAAATAATTATTATTACTTTATTGGGTTTCAGAGGGAAATGGTGGACCTTAGACCTAAGTAAACACTCGGCCTGAATTTTGGGGATGGCCCCATGTAGTAACTAGGGTCCTCTAGGAAACAGAACCAACAGTGAGATATCTGTAAATAGTATGAGAATTTATAAAAGTGTCTTGTGCAATTGTGGGGATCCACAAGTCCAAACTCCACAGGGCAGGCTGTAAGCTGGCACTCTGATGGAGGTCTTTGATGAATTCTTCAGGAGAAGCTGGCTGGCTGAAGAAGAGACCAAATGTTCTAGTTTGCTAGCTGCCAGAATGCGACATACCAGAAATGGATTGGCTTTTAATAAAAGGAGATTTATTTTGTTAGTTCTTCAGAGGAAAGGCAGCTAACTTTCCACTGAGGTTCTTTCTTACATGGGAAGACAGGATGGTCTCTGCTGGCCTTCTCTCCAGGCCCCTGGGTTCCAGCAACTTTCCCTGGGGTGACTTCTTTCTGCATCTCCAAAGGCCTGGGCTGAGTTGCGAGTGCTGAAATGAGGAATGCCGAGCTGCTTAGGCTGTGCTACCTTGTGCTCTCTCATTTAATCGCCAGCCAATTAAGTGAAACGTCATTCATTTCAGTAGGCACGCCTCCTAACCAACAGCAGATGTAATTAGCAACAGATGAGATTCACGTCCACAGCAACAGAACTAGGTGCCTTCACCTGGCCAAGTTGACAACTGAATCTAACTACCACACCAAAGTTCTCTCTTTGAAAAGACTGCAATGATCACCCCCCACCCAAATGCCTTCAACTGATTAAACATCTCTCATTGCGGAAGACACTCCCCTTAGCTGACTAAAGATGTAACCAGTCATAGATGTAATCAATGTGCTGATAATTTAAGCCCACAAAATGTCCTCACAGCAACAGATAGGCCAGTGCTTGCTTGACCAGACAACTGCACACCATCACCTGACCTAGCTGACACATGAACCTAATCATCACAGCCCATGTCAGCAAAGTGCAAATAAAAGCAATCATTTAGCCCATGTTCCTTTGACATTGAGAAATAAGTGACAAGAGCGGTTTCAGTCTCTTAGTGTCTGTCTCTGAAAAGAATCAGATCATAAGGGGTATTTTCTGGTGTGATAGATTTGGCCTTACTGCTTCTACCTTTTTAAGATGATTTCTGTTTCTGGTTTTAACTATTAACTAGATACTAACAGGAGAAATCACATTATTTCAGTCAACATTTACTAAGCACTTACTGTGGTCAAACATTCTACTAATTACTGGGAATAAAAAATATGTATATTTAAGCCTTCTAGCCTCCTATATGCTAGAGCAGCTAGAAGGAAAAATCTGAGAGTATCGAACAGTAGCCCATGACAAACTATGGGATCTGTCCTGTAACTACTTGTTGAAGAGTGCTTTGAAAACTATTGCTTTTTTATTTCTTTGCTTTATATATATGTTATGCTATAAGTTAAAAAAAAAAAAAAAGGTAACAGTGGGCCCACTACAGTTTCCTGTCATTTCTTTCAAGTTCCTCTCTTCTGTCAAGTTCAAGCACTGTTAACTACAAGTATCGAACACTTCAGAATAAAAAGCAACCCAGATATATGCATTTTATACATTTATACAAATTTACATTTATATATTTGCACATTAATAATAAATAATGTCACTATAAATTAAGTAAAATATTAATAAAATAAACATATTTTTTTCAGATCTGCCTGCCGTCATGTGAAAGAGATTCTTCTTTATGCCCTAATAACAATATCGGAGAGGCTTTGGTTCCTCAGTTGCTGTATCAATGACTAGATATATGTGCTCAAAATACTGGAGAAGTACCACTTTGGTCTTGAGTTTAGGTGCATTTTCCAATCCTGTCTTTGTAGCAATAACTTACGAGTTTGGGCCTCGATTTGCTATGGATTCCTGTGTGACTATTCTATCTGTCTTGAGGGAAAGAGAGGTTATTGGTGAGGATTCATGCACCAAGCCCCTCCCTAATCCTTTGCCACAAATAATAGTAATAGCAACAACTTAGGTAGCACTTAAAATGCACCAGGCACCACTGTACTAGCATTTTATTTATTTTAGCTCATTCATTCTTCACCAAGCCCTGTGAAAGTTATAGATGAAGAAACCAATCATGGAAAGTTTAATGACATGGCAGTAAGTACGTACGTAGCCAGGACTGCTGAGTCTACACTCTCAACCACTACACAATTGAGTGAGACTTGATACACTTTAAGACCATTTTTTAATCCTTTTTACGAGTTCTTATTTTATAGTTTCACATGTGGTTTGTTTCCAGGGTCATCTTAGTGTCATTCTTAGCTCTAGGAAAGTCAACTGCAGTTTGATGTGAGGAGTTTCCGAACAGGCTATTGAGTCACAGCCACATTTGGTTTACACAAGTAGGACACTGTATTTTTAATAAACTTCAACTTAGTCATTATGGTATGGAATTCACAGATAATGGTTTCCCAAGATACAATAAACTAGAAAATATGCAATTTATAAAAGTAGAAATTTCTCTAAATGGTGACAAGGTGTGTAATGTTTATAGGAAGCTGGATTCTTTAGTAATGTATATTTAATCCTATGACAACAAACCCTGTGAAATTCCCAGACAGAATCAGTTATTCATGGTCATATTTTGTTGAGAACTTGCAACAAATACTCCTTATCCCTTATCATTGATATGTTTACTACTGATCATAACAGCAATAACAACAAATGCCAATTCAGAAGGCAATGTCCATTTAACTACCATGTGATTATGCATATCATAATATGTATAAGTACTTTCGACATCATCTTTAGTCCTCAGAACTCTGCAAGGTAAGTTTTATTACTCTCCATTTTGTAGATGAATACTCTAATATCACAGGAGCCAGTGGTCTTCATGCTAGGGCATGTATATTCCTGTGGGTAGATGAAGACTTTGCATGAGGCCCATGGGCAGGGATCACCAGCCTCCATTTTGAACTCTGATCTGCCTAAGAAAGTGCCTGCAAATAGGGCAGCAAGATGCTGGTTCTCTTTTTCCCACTTCCCATTTCACAACTGTTCACTGTAACAAAACAAAACTTTCACCCATCCTATATTTTAATATGGTGCATTGCCCTGAAGTTTAAGAAAAAATCCACTTTGCCAAATGATGGGGCAAGTCGAACTGATATCTGCAAAGCCTCCTTCAATGAAATTTCCAATTAAATTTTATATTTAACAATTATTTTTAAAACTATAAAGTTTAGCTGTAATTTTGATTGTGTACTGATAATTGTAACAATAAAAAGACCTGTAATTCAAGTCCTCATGGATCATTCTCAAGGATAGACCATATGCTGGGTCACAAAGCAAGCCTCCATAAATTAAAAAAGATTGAAATGATGCAAAACACTTTCTTGGATCATAATGGAATGAAGTTGGAAACAATAACAGGCAGAGGACCAGAAAATTCACAAATATATGGAGTCTAAACAACACATTCTTTAACAGCCAGTGAGTCAAGGAAGAAATTACAAGAGAAATCAGTAAATATCTTGAGGTAAATGAAAATGAAAACACAACATATCAAAATTTATGAGATGAAGCAAAGGCAGTGCTGAGAAGGAAATTTATTGCCCTTGATGCTTATATTTAAAAAAAAGAAAGAGCAAAAATCAAGGAATTAACTGTTCATTTGGAAAACCTAGAGAAAGAACAGCAAACTAACCCAAAGCAAATAAAAGGAAAGAAATAGCAAAGATTAGAGCAGAAATAAATTAAATTGAGAAAATCAACAAAACCAGAAGTTGGTTCTTTGAGAAAATCAATAAAATCGATGGACCCTTAGCTAGGTTGACAAAAAGAAAAAGACAGAGGATGCAAATAAATAAAATCAGAAATGGAAGAGGAGACATAACAATTGACCCTGCACAAATAAAGGAGGTAATGAGAGGATACTATGAGTAACTATATGCTAATAAACTAGATAACATAGATGAAATGGACAACTTCTTAGAAAGGCAGGAACAACCAACATTGACTCAAGAAGAAATAGACAACCTCAACAAACCAATCACAAGTAAAGAGATTGAAACAGTCATCAAGAAGCTCCCAAAAAAGAAAAGTCCAGGAATATGGCTTCACATGTAAATTCTACCAAGCATTCAAGAAAGAATTAGTGGCGAGATGGTGGCCACTAAGGGGGTCCAGGAGGCTGTACAGGGCAGCGAGCCTGGTCAGCCTGAGCAGCCACCACCCCAGTGCACCCACCGCTGCCCCAGCAGCAGCAACTGGGAGAAGAGATGGAGGTTGAGGGTGGAGAAGCAGTGGCGTCCCCTATAGACCTTGGGTTTCTGAGCCTGGACTCGTCCACCTATGTCCTGTACAAGGACAGAGCAGAATGGGTTGATATAGATCCAGTACCACAAAACGATGGCCCCAATCCAGTGGTCCAAATCATTTATAGTGAAAAATTTAGAGATGTTTATGATTATTTCCGTGCTGTTCTGTAGTGTGATGAAAGAAGTGAACAAGCTTTTAAATTAACCCGAGATGCCACTGAGTTAAATGCAGCTAATTATACAGTGTGTCATTTTTGGAGAGTTCTCTTAAAGTCCCTTCAAAAGGATCTACATGAGGAAATGATCTACATCACTGCAATAATTGAGGAACGGCCCAAAAGACTATCAAGTTTGGCATCATAGGTGAGTCTTAGTGGAATAGCTGGAAGATCCATCTCAGGAGCTTGAGTTTAGTGCTGGTACTTTTAAACAGAATGCAAAGAATTACCATCCACGGCAGCATCAGCAATGGGTTATCCAGGAATTTAAACTTTGGGATAATGAACTGCAATATGTAGACCAATTTCTCATAGAAGATTTGAGAAATACCTCTGGAACAAAAGATACTTTGTAATTTCTAACACCACTGGCTACAATGATTCTGCTGTATTGGAGAGAGAAGTCCAGTACACTCAGGAAATGATCAAACTAGCACCACATAATGAAAGTGTATGAAACTATTTGAAAGGCATTTTGCAGGATCGTGGCCTTTCCAAATATCCTAATCTGTTAAGTCAATTACTTGATTTGCAACTAAGTTATAGTTTTCCCTACCTAATTGCCTTTCTCGTAGGTATCTATGAAGACATTCTAGAAAATCAATGTGACAACAAGGAGGACATTCTTAATAAAGCATTAGAGCTATGTGAAATCCTAGTGAAAGAAAAGGACACTAAAAGAAAGGAATATTGGTGATACATTGGAAGATCTCTTCAAAGAAAACACAGCACAGAAAGTGACCCACCAACAAATGCACAGCAATAACACCATCCAGAAAAACTTGATTGAATACTTTTATTTTTTTAAGGGATTCTAATGTGGGAGTTTAAAATTAGAATGAGCACTCCCTTTGCTGTGCTGGCATTAAACGCGCATTGCACAGGTACTGCTTTTTAACAAGAACTAAGTTCAATGCTTATTGGGCTCTGCTGCTATTCAGATAAGCACTAAGTAATTTGATTCTTAAATGATCTACATTTTACTGTAAAGTAATTTTGTAGGGGAAAAGGAAAAGAAAATCTCATAATGGAAATTTTCTAATCTTTTGAACATTTAATCTAATCCATTAGCATCAACTCCTCCATAAAATGGTATGAGTAAAGATTCGTGTCAGTAAAGATTGTAGGTAACTTGTAAGTAAAAAATATGAAGTAACTTAAATTTAGGTTCAGTAAGCAGAGAAAGCAGTTGTTACTTTAGAGCTTCTCTGCCACACTGACAGTATCTTGCTATCACTGTAACCAACTAATGGCAAAAGAATGGTTTTGTAATAAAATTGTAGTTGTATCTAAAAAAAAAAAAAAAAGAATAAGTACCAATCTTGCTCAAATTCTTTAAAAAAATTGAAGAGGACGGAAAGCTACCTAACTCATTCTATGAAGCCAACATCATTCTCATACCAAAGCCAGACAAAGACACTATAAGAAAAGAAAATTACAGACTGATCTCTCTAATGAACATAGATGCAAAAATCCTCAGCAAAATACTTGCAAATCAAATCCAGCAGCCCATTAAAAGAATTATACACCATGACCAAGTGGGATTTATTCCAGGTATGCAAGGATGGTTTAACATAAGAAAATCAATTAATGTAATACACCATATCAACAAATCAAAGCAGAAAAACAACATGATCATCTTAATTGATGCAGAAAAGGCATTTGACAAAATTCAACATCCTTTCTTGATGAAAACACTTCAAAGGATAGGAATAGAACGGAACTTCCGCAACATGATGAAAACCCCCCTCCTCAATGGAGAAAGACTGAAAGCTTTCCCCCTTAAGATCAGAAACAAGACAAGGATATCCACTGTCACCACTGTTATTCAACATTTTGCTGGAAGTTCTAGCCAGAGCAATTAGACAAGAAAAAGAAATAAAAGGCATCCAAATTGGAAAGGAAGACATAAAACTCCAATTGCTTGCAGATGATATGATACTATATGTCAACAATTCTGAAAAATCCACAGCAAAGCTACTAGAGTTAATAAATGAGTACAGCAAAGTAGCAGGATACAAGATCAACACAGAAAAATCAGTAGGGTTTCTATACACTAGTAATGACCAATGTGAGGAGGGAATCAAGAAAAAATTCAATTAACAGTAGCAACCAAAAGAATCAAATTATTTAGGAAAACATTTAACTAAGGATACAAAAGACCTATACAATGAAGACTACAAGAAATTGTTAAAAGAAATCATGGAAGACCTAAATAAATGGAAGGGTACACTACATTCATGGATTGGAAGACTAAATATAGTTAAGATGTCAATTCTGCCCAAATTGATTTATAGATTCAATGCAATACCAATTAAAATCCCAAAAACTTACTTTGCAGAAATAGAAAAACCAATAACCAAGTTTATTTGGAAGGGCAGGGTGCCCTGAATAGCTAAAAATATCTTGAGAAAGAAAAACGAAATTGAAAGTCTCACACTACCTGACTTTAAAGCATATTATGAAGCTACAGTGGTCAAAACAGCATGGTACTGGCATAAAGATAGATATACTGACCAATGGAATCGAATAGAGTGTTCAGATATAGACCCTCTCATCAACGGACAGTTGATCTTTGATAAAGTGGTCAATCCAACTCACCTGGGAGAGAGCAGCCTCTTCAATAAATGATGCTTGGAGAACTAGATATCCATATGCAAATGAAAGCAGATCCATATCTCATATCTTATACAAAAATTAACTCAAAATGGATCCAAGACCTAAACATAAGAGCTAAGACCATAAAACTTTTGGAAGAAAATGTAGGGAAATATCTTATAAGACTTGTAATAGGAGGTGGTTTCCTAGATCTTACCTAGATCCTCAAAGCATGAGCATTGCAGAAAGAAATAGATAAATGGGAACTCTTCAAATTAAACACTTTTGTGCATCAAAGAACTTTGTCAAGAAAGTAAAAAGGCAGCCTGTGCAATGAGAGACAATATTTGGGAACCACAAATCAGTAAGGGTTTAGTATCCAGAATATATAAAGAGATTCTTCGGCTCAACAACAAAAAGAAAAACAACCTAATTAAAAAATGCACAGAAGACATGAACGGACACACTTCTCAGAAGAGGAAATACAAATGACTAAAAGGCATATGAAAATATGCTCAACTTCACTGGCTATTAGTGAAATGCAAATCAAAACTACAATGAGATGTAATCTGACATCCACTATAATGGCTATAAAAAAAAAAAGCAGAGAATGAAAGGAATGACAGGTGCTGGAGAGCATGTGAAGAAAGAGCCACACTTATCCACTGTTGGTGGGAATGTAAAATGGTACAGCCACTCTGGAAGGCAGTTTGACAGTTCCTCAGGAAGCTAAGTATAGAATTGCCATATGATCCAGCAATCCGATTGCTAGGTATCTATTCAGAGGACATAAGGGCAAGGACACAAATGGACATTTGCACACCAAGGTTTATAGCAGCATTATTTACAATTGCCAAGAGATGGAAAACAGCTCAAACGTCCTGAGTGACTGAAAAGATGAATGGCTAAACAAGCTGTGGTATATACATACAATGGAATATTATGCAGCTGTGAGACAGAATAAAGTCATGAAGCATGTAACAACATGGATGGACCTTGAGGACATTATGCTAAGTGAAATTAGCCAGAAACAAAAGACAAATACTATATGGTCTCACTTATATGAACTAACATTAATGAATGAATTTGGAGAACTTAAGTTAAGAACATAGGCTATCAGGAGATAGAAACAGGATAGAGATTGGGTAATTGGTGCTAAAGGAATACAGATTGTGCAACAGGACTGACTGCAAAAATTCAGAAATGGATAGCACAATACTACCTGAATGTAGCACAATAATATAAGTACACTGAATGAAGCTGAAAGTGAGTATGATAGAGGGAGAAGGGCTGGGGGCACATATGAAACCAGAAGGAAAGATTGAGGATAAAGACTAACATGGTGTAATTTAGGAATGCCTAGAGTGTATAGTGATGGTGATTAAATATACAAATTTAAAAATGTTTTTGCATGAGGGAGAACAAATGTCAGTATTGCAGGGTGTTGAAAATAGATAGTACATGGGAAAAAGTATAATCAATGTAAACTAGTTTCTATAGTCAACAGTAACATTGTAATTTGTTTCCACTGAATGTAACAGAGATATTTTGCCAAAACTAAATGTCAACAGGCAGGGGGATTGCGAAAAGAGTATGGATTCTGTGTGGAAGAAAAGGAAATGTCTTCAGATAAGAGTATGGTGGCAAAGGCATAGCGATACAATTAGGCTGGATTGTATGTGTGAATAAAGCTGTTTAAAAATGAACAGAGAAAAACGTGCTAGAGAATATGCTGAGAGAGAAATGTACGTATTCACTGTTGGTAGGGAAATGAGAGGTCTAGCCCCTTGGAGGACAGTGTGGTTTTTCCACAGGAGGCTAGGAGTGGGTTTGCCATATCATCCTGGAACCCCATTGCTCAGTATATACCTGGAGGTACTGAGTGTGGAGACATGAATGGACATTCGCACACTGGTGTTTCTGGCAGCAGTGTCCCTGATCCACAACGAATGGAAGTGCCCTAAGGGTACAACGACTGAGGAATGGAAAGGGGATCTATGGTGCATACATACAATGGACTACTGAATGGCCACAAGGAGGAATGAAGTTGTGAAGCATGCAACTAGGTGAATGAACCTTAAGAGCTGTTTGTTGAATGAAATGTCAGGAAAAAAAGACAAATATCATGCTTCAATCATATGGACTAACTATAATATAAAAATTAGGTGAACTAAAGCTGAGAGCATGGGTTATCGGGTTGGGGCCAGTACAGGGTCCTAGATTGTAAGCTCTTATAGCAGTCACATATATTCATGAGGTCTAACTGTTAATTTTAAATTCTGAGATACCAAGTTGTTTGTATATAACATGGTCTTTCCCAGAAACTTTGGGTATTTATGTGACACCTGAGACTCAGACTTAGAGCTCTGAAACTATGAAAGTGAGCAGTACCCCAGACAGGATCTGTTTAAAAAGTTGAAAAAGGGATCAGACTTTAACTACAGATATGAGTGAAGCTGATATGGATGAGACTAAGGTATACTAGAAGACTGGGTAAAGGATGATATCGTCCATATTTTAAAACCTCAATTTCTGTGTGGGACTAAAGGGTGAGATGTTTATTTGTTGCAAAATTTATATTTTGGGTAGTGCATTTCCTAATTTAACTTTTATGGTCAGTTTAGTTGAATACCATAAGTACATGAAATCTTGAATAGGGAGTAGATTTTGTTGGTTTGTCCAGGTTAGTGTGATGTCCCGATAAATTTCAGAGTGATTTGGGCAGTGAATACAGAAGTATTTGCAGGGTCCCCTTAGGGGAATGGGTAGAAGGGGGTAGGTGTTCAACTTCCCCATTAGGAGAATGTCTGAAATTCTCACAAGCAGTGGGGACAACCAAATCAACATGCTGAGCCCTAGATCTTGGGGTTCGCCCTTGTGAAACATATTCCTGCAGAGGACAATTAAGCCTACTTAAAATTATGCCTAAGAGTCACCCCCAGAGAACCTCTTTTGTTACTCAGAAGTGGCCTCTCTCTCTCTAAGCCAACTAAGCATGTGAACTCACTGCCTTTCCTCCTAAGTGAGACGTGATTCCCAGGGGTGTAAATCTCCCTAGCAGCGTGGGACAGACAGCCTGGGATAAGCCAGGATCTGGCGTCAAGAGATTGAGAAAGGCTCTTGACCAAAAGGGGAAAGAGAGAAATGAGAAAAAATAAAGTTTCAGTGTCTAAGAAATTTCAAACAGAGTCTAGAGGTTATCCTGGAGGTTATTCTTATCCATTATATAGATATCCGTTTTTAGTTTATGGTATATTGGAGTGGCTAGAGGGAAGTACCTGAAACTGTTGAGCTGTGTCCCAGTAGCCTAGATTCTTGAAGACGATTGTATAAAGATATAACGTTTACAATGTGACTGTGTGATTGTGAGAACCTGTGTCTGATGCTCCTTTTATCCAGGGTATGGACAGATGAGTGAAAAATATGGATTAAATAAATAAATAAATAAATAATGGGGGGAAAGGGTAAAATAAATTAGGTAGATGAAAACACTAGTGGTCAGTGAGAGGGAGGGGTAACATATATATTATGTATGAGTTTTTTCTTTTTTCTGTATATTTCTTTTTCTAGAGTGATGCATATTTCTAAAAAATGATAATGGTGATGAATAGTCAACTATATGATACTATTGTAAGCCATTGATTGTGCACCATGTATAGAAAGTATGTTTGTGAAGATTTTTCTCAATTAAAAAAAAAATAAAAAATGACCTGTAACAGTAACTAAATGTAAAAGAAAATTTTTATCATTTAGAGTCTAAAACCTCTGAAATTTAAGAAATATTAATTTATTTAAATTTGTATTGTTGCAGAGACATACAAGGACAATAAAAGGATTTCAAGCATTAAAAATATATTATAGGGCGGGCCACGGTGGCTCAGCAGGCAAGGATGCTCACCTGCCATGCCAGAGGACCTGGGTTTGATTCCCAGTGCCTGCCCATGTAAAAAAAAAAAAAATATATATATATATATATATATTATACAGGGTGGGCCTCAATGGCTCAGCATGCAGAGTTCTCACCTGCCATGTTTTTGATTCGTAGTGCCTGCCCATGCAAAAAAAAAAAAAAAAAAAAGCTAGATGACCTTTCATAGGGGGAAATAATTTCAAGACAGAAAAGAATGGTGTAAAAAACTGACAAAGAAAAACACGTATTTTTTAATTGGATGATGGTGGATATCAAATTACTTTGGTATTTATATTCCATTTAATACTTTTAAAAGAGTAATGTATTGATTTTATTTATAATGCCAATATTTGCAATATGCTAGAAATCATATCCTTTTCAACTAATTTAGCCTAAACGTTCATTTAAGAAGTGTGAAATGTCATATAGTTTTTCAAAATTCTACTAGCAGTTATTTGAGCAAAAATGCTCAAAGTCTGCTTACCTAAGCAGATAAGTGCTAAAGTAGAAGGAAATTTAATATTAATCTTACTAATGTCTTAATGTAATAATGATATAATGGATATGTTATTTTTTAAGTCCTTAGTTTTAGTTTTTTAAAGGTATGCATTGAAATTTTTACAGATTAAATGACATCTGAGACTTGCTTCCAAATGAGCCAGTGGTGGGGAGAAGTAGGTGAGGTATATATGAAACAAAATTGGCCGTGTTGATAACTGCTGGAGCTGGACAATAAGTACTTGGGAATTCATCATACTATCTGTGCCAGTTTGAAACTATTACATACCCCAGAAAAGCCATGTTTTAATCCTGATCCAATCCTGCAGGGCCACACCTATTGTTCAGTGAGGAAATTCTTTTGATTAGATTATCTCCATGGTGATGTGGTGTGCCCACTTGTGGGTGTAGCCTTTTGATTAGATGGAGATGTGACTATACCCATTCAAGGGGAGCTTTGATTAATTTACTAGAGCCCTTTAAAAGGGGAAACATTCTGGAAAACCTCAGACACCTGGAGAACAACTGCTTTAGAGCTGACAAAGACATGGCTGTTTGGAGATGTCTGGAATGCAGACAGAGAGAGCAGATGACTAGACATGGGCAGAGCCCAGCAGACATTGCCATATGCCTTCTCATGAGATGCTAAGCAATTCAGAATCCAGAGTTGTGTCCCAAAGGAGCTAAATGAAGGCCCACAGATGCTTAGAGAGGAAATCACTGGTATCAGAAGCTGGAAGCAATGGAACCAGGAACACGCACCAGCAAACACAGCCATGTGCCTTCCCATGTGACAAACATCCGCCTTTCTTTGGAGTTATCTTTCTCTAGGTGCCTTAGTTTGGACATTTCTATGGCCTTAGAAGTGTAAATTTGTGACTTAATAAATTCGCTTTATAAAAGCCGTTCCATTTTAGTTACATTGCATTCTGGCAGCTTTAGCAAACCAAAACACCATCTCTCTACTTCTGGATATGTTTCAAAATTTATAAAATAAAAAATCTTTTTTAAGTACTTGAACTCAATAACAGTTTTCTATTTGAAAACAGATGGATTTCTTGTTTGCTCCAAACTATCACAGAAATTCTTTCCTTCAGTTTCACGTGTCATTTAATTTTCTGATGTGCTGTATAAACACAAGCTGGAAGAGGATTAACTATGTGCTGGAAAGCTTGACTAAATAAGGAGACTAGGCCATTGAGGGAAGCAATATTATGAATCTCAGCGCAATATTATGAATCTCAGCAACTTTGCAGGAACAAAAATCACTATGAACAGTAACAATTACTAACATCATTCTTTTGCACTGTTAAATTCATATGTTTTAACTACTTAATGGCTAACTCACACCAGATTTTGTGCTCCATGACAACTTTTCACCCACAGGATCTTAGTGCCTAACATATTACCTAGTATATGGTATGCTTATGGAGGTATCCAAAGATGATTTCTCAGTTGAATTAGCATATACGTATACATAAATATATGCATGCATATAAATATACTGGCAACATGGTTACCATAAATATGGCTCTTTTAGTATTCTATCTTGTGTCTTGCCTTTTTAAATTTACATAATTTCAAGTAACATACAGTATTCTTTAGTGCTAATACACCATTCTCTGCTAAACCATTCAAGAAAATTATTTAAAGATCGGAGAGCATCTTGTGCTGGTTTTAAGCTGTTATGTACCCAGAAAAGGCCATGTTCTTTTTTCTTTTTTTTTAACATGGGCAGGCACCAGGAATCGAACCTGGCATGGCAGGCAAGAACTCTGCCTGTTGAGCCACAATGAAGGCCATGTTCTTTTAATCCATTCCTGTGCATGAAGACCTGTTGTGAGTGGGACCTTTTAATTAGGTTGTTTCAATTGAGATGTGACCCCCCCAATTCAAGGTGGATCTTAATCCTTTACTGGAGTCCTTTATGAGAGAGCTCAAGAGATAGAAACGTTGAGAGAGAGCGCTTAGAGAGAAATGCCCTGTAGATGCTAAAACAGGAACCACAGAAGCTCACAGAGGAGGCCACTGGAACCAAATGCTGAAGGCAGTGAAACTGGGGAGCCCAGCAGCTGCTGGCCATGTGCCTTCCTATGTGACAGAGGTGTCCCAGATGCCAGCAGCCTTTCTTTGGAGTCCAGTCATCATCCAGTTGATGCCTTAATTTGGATTTTTTTTTTTTATGGCCTAAGAACTGTATAAGTTATAAATCTCCATTATAAAAGTCAACCTATTTCATGTATATTGCATTCTGGCAGCTTTAGCAAACCAAAACACATCACATTCTTTGAGCCATTGTGATGAATTAATTCAATTCAGATTCCTCTGAAGATCTCTCCATCCCCAAGATTCTTTTATGACAAAATCATAATTCTAGAAGCTTGTTTCTCACACCTGAGAAGATTATTTTGGACATGACCCTGTAAAACATAAGAGGTAAGCCTGATGAATTTGGACACAAGGGGTCTAGAGAATGAAGAGATTGAGTGCTCTTGGGTGATGCTAGTACTATTGGTAGATTAGTTTAAAGAAAAATGATTCAAAGAGGAAATGAATCCATTTAGAGTGGGGAGAATGGTGAGAAGAGGTAGATGGTACCTACCATGAAGTTTTTTTGGGAAGTAGACATGTATATATATAAAAAAGAGAGAGTTGTGGTTTTTGTCAAGAACACATTCCTGAAGACCTTGCAAAACTTAAAACCTGCATAATCCAAACCTCCATAATCTCATGGAAATAAATGGAAAACAAGAGTAAGTATTTTCAGAGCTCATAAATCTATAATTATTGTGGCAAGATACTCTTCAATATTACTTCTTATTTATCATTATTATCACCAAAGTTTTCAGAGTTCTGGATCTAATCTCAGAGCATGATACATCAAGGGAGTTGCTTAAAGTACTTCATGGTATTTTATTGTGTCTAACTCATGTTCCAAAGTTATTGTTTTGCAGGTGTAGTTTCCCAGCAGTGGCAGCACCATTTAATGAGTGCTTGTATGCAATTGTTCCAGGGTAAAAAAAAAAAAAAAAGATTTAAAAATTATAACAAAAGCAAAACATAGCACAGTAACACAATAAACAAAATCACTAGCAGAAGTTCCTGTCAACGTAGTTCACAGGATTAATAAAAGATGGCAGATTTTTTTTAATCAGTTAATGCTGCCAAGTTAAAAGAGTATATACAGTTTATAATTCATAAGTGTAAAATCATTTTTTTTTACTAGCGATTCTTTAATTTGGGCAACTTATATTATTTCACATTTTGCTTATAAGACCTCATATTTTATGTCACACTATTCCTAAGTTTGCAGCTACACTGAAGCCATATATAAATGTGGCTTCATGGGTAAGGAAAGAGGAAGATAAAGATAGATGAAAGACAAATAGATCCATCCAGAAGTGATCCTTCCATTCTTGGAACTCTGTGAGTTCTTTGCAAATAATTTGTAACATCTATACTACTGTTACAGATGTTTTGAACTGATTTTCACATCTAGCCATATGTTTTTTTTGGGGGGGAAGTCATCTCAAGCACATTGCCATAATCATCCCCTCTTTCCTACATCATCTGTTTCTCCTGCTTTACTGGATCATTCTTGTAAGTAGTCAATAGCCTGGTTATAAATGTTGAACATCAGGCTCTACAGTGGGAAAAAAAGCCCTACATTGTAGCAGTCACCTGTTTCCACGGTGTAAATACACTCTTCCGGCCAACTGCAAGATACCAACAGGACACCACCAAACAAAGAGTTTGGAAGAGTTGTGCACAACTGGTACTTGCAGAGGGGGATTGAGCCAGCTCCAGCATACCCATGAAAGTGCTTTTTATTCAGGTCACAACCCATTAGTGGGTCTTGTAAACAATTGAGGGGATTATGAGCAGCATTTCTTAAAACAAAAAAGTAGAGTGTTTCAGATATAATAATGATATTGTTTTACAAAATTTTGTTTCAATAATTTTCAGGATGCATGTGACAAGTCACAATGAAAATGTTCATATTGTAGGCTACTTGCAAAAAGTACAAAGGCCACTGCTGAATTATTTCATTTCCTCTTTACGAACAAGAACCAAAAAAAAAAAAAAAGAAACCCTAAATCTTCCTTTATCCCCACTGTCTCTTCAGTTACGAAGCTTTTGCTATTCTTGTTCACAGATGAACTTCTGGAAATACCTATATTCACTATCTTCATCACTTCTTCACCTCACCTTCCTCGACTCACTTCAGAGCCAGTGCCACCAATGACCTCCATGTTGCTAAATTCACTGGTCAATTCTATATTCCTTGACCTCTCAGCAGCATTTGACACAATTGTTGCTTTCCTCCTTTTAAAACCCTGTCTTTGGGGGTGCACAAGTGGTTCAGTGGTAGAATGTTTACCTTCCATGTGGGAGATCCAGGTTTGATTCCTGGACCATGCACCTAAAAACAAAAAAACCCTGTCTTTGGCTTCTGTGACACCACTCTGAGGAGGTTTTCCTTCTGTCTCCATGGTTACCCCCTCTTACTCTCTTTCACTGCCTCCCCTCCTCAGCTTATCCCCTCAGGGCTAGGTTATCTTCTCCATCTAACTACTTTCCTAGGTGATCCCATTAAATTTCATGACATTATATCATATAATTTCTTCTCACCCACTACGCTTCAGCTATGCTGGTGGCCTCTCTATTTTCTGAACATACTAAATGCATTCTATAAAGCCTTACTGACTTTGTATTAGTTGTTCCCTCAGCCTGGAATGCTCTTTCCCAAGACTGCCAAATGGCTCCCTCTCTTTCATTAACCAGCAGCTTAAAGTTCACTTCCTCAGAGAGGCAGTCCCTAGCACCCAATTAAAGCAGCCACTAGACACACTCTATTATATCATCCATTAAAAAAAAAACAACAAAAAAAAACTTTCTATTTTGAAATATTTTCAAACTTTCAGGATAGTTACAAAATAATACAAACCCCATACAAAGAACTTCAACTTTCCCATTCCCCCCAAATGGAAGCTCTATGCCCATTATGCATTAACTTCCTATTCCCCTGACCCTGTTCAGGCAACCTAAACTTTAAGTTTTGTCTCTATGAGCTTGCATATTCTCCAGTATTTTCTTTGTGGTTATCACGTGGCTTACATTTATAACAACCTTGTTTGTCTAGATACCAACTTAATTTCAAATTATGTTCCTATAAGCCTCCATCCCCCCAGATTTATGAAGCTTATACGAGTTTATACATTGAGTCCAAAATCACTAAGTTCTCATTACATTTTATACATTTGGCTTTTTGATCCTGTAGGGAGTAAAAGGTGGAGTTACAAACCAAAAATACAATAGCATGGGCATTTATATTTACTCGTGTCATCACCTTTACTGGAGAAGCTTTACTTCTTCATGTGGCTTTATTCTATTATCTATGGTCCTTTCCTTTCAACCTACAAAACTTTCTTTAGCTTTCCCTGTAAGACTGGTCTAGTGGTGACAAGCTCCCACAGCTTTTATTTATCTGGGATGTTTTTATTTCTCCCTCATTTCTGAAAGACATTTTCCTGGATACAGAATTCTTGTTTGGCAATTTTTTGCTTTCAGCACTTTAAATATGTCAATTCATTGCTTTCATGTCTCTGTAGTTTCCAGTGGGAAATTGGCACTTAATGTTATTGAGGCTCCCTTGTATTTGACACATTGCTTTTCTCTTGCAACTTTCAAAATTCTTGTTATCTCAGGCATTGAAAAGTTTGATTGTAATATGCTGCAAAGAGGGCCTATTTGTATTTATCCTGTTTTTTCAGTTGAACATCTTGGATCTGTATATTCATGATTTGGTTAAATTTGGGAGGTTTTCAGACACGATTACTTTGAATAGTCCCTGCTTCTTTTTCTCTTTTCTTTCTCGGATTCCCATGATGTGTATATTGGTGTGCTTGATAGCGACCCATGTGTAACTCAGGCTGTGTTCACTTTTCTTTCATTTTTTTATTTTCTTCTCCTGAGACTGGATGTTTTCAGTCGTCTTATCTTCAAGTGCTTCTATCTTCTGCCAGCTCCAAACTGCCACTGAATCCCCCTAGGGAATTTTTAATTTCTGTTACTGTGATCTTCAGGTGTGTTTGGTTCTTTTCACAGTTTTTATCTCTCTATTGGTATTCTCTTTTTGTTCACCTATCATTTCCCTGATTTCCTTTAGTTCTTTGTCATGTTTTTCTTTAGCCCTCTGAGCAGATTTAGGATCATTTTTAAAAAGTGTTTGTCTGGGGTACCAGGTCTGGACTTCTTCGTTCATGATTTCTAATGCTTTAATCTTCTCCTTTGCAAGGACCATCAATTTTTGTTTCTTTGAATGTTTTGTAACCTTTTGCTGAAATCTGACATTTTAATATTTACATGTATTGTATTGTCACTGGAATTAAACTCTGAGGCTTGTATCCATCTAGTGTTAAACAGAGCTGTCCTTGAATGCCAGGGACGAACCAAAAAAAAAAGGAAAGAGGAAGCACCTTTCCCAGTCTTTGCAGATTAATTTATGTGAGTCCTCTCAGGCTTATTCATACAATGATCTTAGAGGACAGCTCCAGGCCAAAGTGTAGGGGGCCTCTCTGATCCTTTCTATGCTTCCCTCTGTTCTGGGTATGTGTGGGGGTCCCTAGGACAGTAAGAAGTCCCCTTCTTACTGGTTATACCCCTCTTCCCTAAAAAACAGTTTCCTTGTGGTCACAGGCACTGCACTGTATGTCCTACAGTGAGCAATCCCTTGAGTTACCCAAGACAGCATGACTTGACTTGTATGTCCTGCAGTCAGCAATCCCTTGGGTTACTCAAGAGAGTATGACTTGACTGTTTTATGTATTATATAGGAGAACATGACGAGCTATCTTCACATGAGGACAAGTTCTTGACAGCAAGTCCCTCAAGCCACCACCAGATAGACTGGGCCAGGCATGCATTCTCCCAGTATTCACATGAGGGTTATGCTCTTCTCTCCAGAACTGGGACCAGAGAGCTGCACAGGGAATGTGGGCTGGCTCCACACTGAGCTGAGATGGGATGAAAGAGGGGCCAGCCAGGAATGCCACAAGAACCTCCCACTTTTTAAGTGGCTTTAAAAAAAAATTTTTTTTGGCACTTGCCCTGTTACTGCAGTCCTTTAACTATTTTTTGAAGCTCCGAGAAGGGTATTTTTGCCAGTTCTTGCTGATTGTTCAAAGCTCCTGTGGGAGGACAGAGAGCCCTGAAGCATCTCACTCTGTCATCCTGATTGGGGTGGGGCACATCATACTATTTTTATCTCTAAAACACACCACTATCTAATTTGTGTTGTTTGCGATTTTAAATTCTGTGGTCTTAAGGGTCTCACTGAGAATTAGCATTTGAGTAAACACTAGAAGGAGGAAAAGGTAACTGCTGCAAAGATTCTGAGTGGGAGTGTAAGTCATTTTGAAACAATGGCAAGGCCAGTGTGACTGAAGAACAACTGAGGAGGAAAATAGGAAATGCAATCAAAGTGTGCAGAATGGGGGGTGGGAGGGGACCATGATGTGCTCTTGTAAGGACTTGGATCTTTACTCCAAGGATGATCACAAAAATAGATTGTAGGGTGGGCCACAGTAGTTCAGCAGGCAGAGTTCTTGTTTGCCATGCCGGAGACCAGGGTTTGATTTCCAGTGCCTGCCCATGCCAAAAAAAAAAAAAAAAAGATTGTAAAGGGGCAAGAGCAAAAGGAGGGAGACAAATTAGAAGGATATTGCAATATCTCAAGTAAGAAATATGGGATGCATTTTTTATATCTCTTTATCTAGAAGGACCCTGTTCTAGTCTCCTAGCTGCCGGAATGCAATATACCAGAAACCGAATGGCTTTTGAAAAGGGGAATTTAATAAGTTACTAGTTTACAGTTCTAAGGCCAAGAAAATGTCCCAATTAAAACAAGTCTATAGAAATGTCCAATCTAAGGCACCCAGGAAAAGATACCTTGGTTCAAGAAGGCCAGTGAAGTTCAGGGTTTCTCTCTCAGGTGGAAGGGCACATGGTGAACACAGTCAGAATTTCTCATCTGGAAAGGCACATGGTGAACACGGTCAGGGTTCTTCTCTCATCTGGAAGGGCACATGGCAAACACGGAATCATCTGCTAGCTTCTTCTCCTGGCTTCCTGTTTCTTGAAGCTCCCCGGGAGGCATTTTCCTTCTTCGTCTCCAAAGGTCGGTGGCTGGTGGACTCTGCTTCTCATGGCTATGTCATTCTGCTCTGCTCTCTCTGAAATCTCCTATTCTCCAAAATGTTTCCTCTTTTATAGGACTCCAATAAACCAATCAAGACCCACCCAAATGGGTGGAAACACGTCATCACCTAATCCAGTTTAACAACCACTCTTGACTAAATCACATCATCCAGGGAGATGATTTGATTACAGTTTCAAACATACAGTATTGAATAGGGATTATTCTACCTTTATGAAATGGGATTTTGATTAAAACATGGCTTATCTAGGGGGCATGCATCCTTTTAAACCAGCACAGACTTCTTTGGGCAAGTACTATAAAACTGTTTGCATACGTGTATTCCTTACCACTGTGTCTTATTAGGCAGGCATTTGGCACCTATTTGTTGATTTTAAATGACATAAAAAACACATTGGGGGGTGGGCAATGGTGGTTCACTGGCAGAATTCTCGCCTGCCATGCCGGAGACCTGGGTTATGATTCCAGGAGCCTGCCCATAAAAAACAAACAAACAAACAAAACACACATTGGGCTCACTGAAAACAGTGACCATTGAGGGGATATTTCTAGAAACAAGTTCTTGGGGCTTATGGAAATTTTAACTCAGAATTGTTTTGCTTAACATAGGATTTCCAGTCCTTTTACTCAATCCCATTTCTACCTAAATACCACTTATCAAAGAAACAGAATGTTAATAGGCATTATTTGAATTTATTCACACTTTGTAAAGGAGAGGTGCAAGACCCAGGCAAAATTATGATGATTGCTGCTCACTTCATGAATAAATATTCAGTTAAATCATATGAACTTACAATTTTTGAAGACCACAAGGATTGAACATCAGCAATTTTATATGTTCAACCTAATATTTACAGTGTCAACTCCACGTATCTAGTTCTACTCTAGACATTGGAGAATGCATAAAATTTCTTTTTCTCAATTTATCATTGAATCAGATAAATAAAACGTGTGCAGAACGGTAACTACAAATCCAAGGCAGTGTATGTTAAGGGTTACAAGACACTACTTAAGTTGGATCTTTCTAAGTTGAGTCTTGAAAAGGGAATCAAATTTTGAAAATGAACAGGAAGAGAAAATGAGTTCATTGGCGTGGAACTTGTGGTAAGTTCCTAAATTTAAATAAAAATTAAAACAAAATCCTGGGGAGAAGAAAGGCGATAGCAGGGTCATCAAAACATGTCTTTCAAAACAATAATAGATAAAATTCAAACAGGGACAAGTAAGAGAACTTTGTGATTCCTAACAGCAAACAGAAAGCAGCCAGCCCACTCTGTGAAATATCAAGTCTTTCGAGGTAGCCTACATAACTATTTGTATTTCTCTCTGATGTTTTTACAGCCAATAAGTCTAACAATCCGTCATATGGGCCCTTGACTGGGCAAAAAAAAAATAGCAACTAATAAATGTTCGGATCTGTGCTTGAAGAAAACAATACGCACTATAACTGGCGAACAAGCGGATAAAAGTCCAAAGATTAACGGGAGGGGGCGGGGACAGTTTGGGCTGGGCATAGTGCAGCCGTACCATACCCATATCTCTATCATTTTACCGACATACAAGGCAAAAGAGGGCACCTCCACGAATCTTTTATGGCAGTGACGTTGATCTAATACAGAAAGGGGGCAAACGCCGACGCATCTACCTCGGCTCTAGAGGCCAAGGATGGCGCTTCCGGCTACGCGGGGCCCTCGCTGCTGGGTCAAGGCCAGACCCGCGCGGTGTCTTCATCCCAGGCCTTGGGGGATCCTCGGCTCTAAGCGCCCACCCTCCTAGACCTGGAGCCCGAGAACAGCTGCGTGGGCAGAAA
>PVIY010017070.1:0-50233 GCA_004026745.1 Myrmecophaga tridactyla
AGCAGTATTGAAATCTATCTTTTCATTTAAAAGGTGGGTGGCAGCACTGGGCCAAAAGGGTACAGGAATATCAGCAGGCACAGTATGTAGTGAGTAAAGCTTTCATGTAGCTTGCAATTTTTATGGGCAGAACAAAGATAAAAGGGTCTGAAAAAAATAAGGGGGGCTCTATCAAGCAACCATTCCACATCTTTGAGAACATAAGTTATTGTCCAATAAATCCACCAAACAAGCCATCCTTCAAATCTCGCACTGGCAAAAAGAAGCAAAGGGTCAGAGGCCCTGCCTGAGAGCCAGCATGTGATCAGAACACCTCTCATCTCACCTGGACTACAAATCTCACCAGGCATGCCTGTAACACATTTCATGCAAGCACAGTAACAGGTAATATCCAGGCCCCACTTGTTGTCCTCCCTGAAAACAGTGCACGGCCTGTTTTCCAGACGGTCCCTTTACATTGAGTGCTGCCACCACATATGACATAACTCGATGATATTTATAACCTGCTCATTAGAACACATCTCATCTTTCCAAAAAGCCAAGGAGCAGGTCAGCCGGTGCGAACCTGTCAGCCAGCCTCTGTAGCCTGTGGCAGATGCTCTAGGCATTTGGCTTGCTACTTGGATGACATTTTAAATCATGCAAAGGTATTAAATCAAACTGAATGTAGGTTCTGTAAGTTACAAGCACTCACAAGGGCTATTAATTCATATCTTATACCTACATGACATCCCAGGACTCTCATTCACAAGAACAGCCCCAGAACTTTAAGTTAATGGTTTATTAGCACAGGAATATAAATACTCCCCTATTCCTCTCACCCACACATATCAGATGATATCAAATCAGAAGCTTTATGGCTACATGAAAAAAAAAAGCCTGTGCTCTAGACTCAGAGCAGTGCTAAAAGAAATCTAACAGAGACACGAATAAAAATTAGGTAACAGGCTCTGGGACATGCAATCTACTCTGCTTTCCCCTTCATTTGTTTTTATGAGACCTGAGTTCACCAGCAACAAAATACAAAATACGTTTGCTTTAGACTAAGGCTCAATGCTCTTAAGTAACGTGGGGGATGGGAATAGCTACAGCTAAAAAAAGGGATGGGTATGAACATGGTAGCCTAATTGTCTATCAGAATTACTGATTAATTTCCTACTGTATACAAAAGTAACAGCACTTTGAACCATATGAAATGAGGTGTGGGGAGGGGGGAGAGGAGGTGGGTACTAAGGCAACATAATTGGAGACCCTGGTTGACAGGGATGCTTTCCCAAGGTGAAAATTAAGCGTTGAATAGCAGTTATCAAATCGTAAATACTATAACCTAGGGAAGGCTACAAGATAGAATAGATCATTTTGGAATGTCTTTTGTGCCCTTGACAAATGAGCTTCTTATACAGTTACAGAAGCACAGAATTTTCTAGCTTTAAATGATACAACACAATCTAGTCCATTATGACACAGAAGTGAAATGGCTTGTCCAGGATCTCAAAACTAGTGAGACAGCGAGCTGGCAGCTATCTACATTATTTAGTCATCTTCCTGGTAAAAGAAATTTAAGCTTTAAAACTGAAATGTAACTCTAGAGGAAGGAGCAAAATATGACTCCAAGTGCCCAGGTCTATAATCTTTTGTACTATTAATATCACTTGATTAATATATACAATCTATTTTATGCATCCCCGTGATCACTGCTAACAAGACATCCTAGATATGGTTCGACATCGGAAAGAAAAATCAGTTATCCCAGGTGAAGAAGTCCAGTTTCTGAGGGTAAATGCCCTCGGTTGCCTTAGATGACAAATGATGGATAGGGAAATTCAACTCTCCTCTCGGGCGGGAGATGGTCGGTGCCATGCAGGACCGCCGCCCCCTGGTGGAGATACGGGGGAAGTCTCCGCCTTGCACGATGAAGCAAAACCAGCAACTGGGCACATTTTCCCAATTAAGCCTTTGAAGCAAATACAAGCTTTCCTCAATTGTCTTAGGAGAGAGCTTAGCATTCAGAATCAAATTCTTTCTCAAGCTGGAAAGAACCCTGTGCTTGTAAACAAAGGGTCCCCAGGAAACACAGAATGGAGAGGGCCTGAGCCTCTGACCTACTCGGATGAATGTGGCATCTTCGAAGTACAACCGTGAGACTGGACTCAGTCCAGCCACAGACCCACCCGACCAGTGCAAAAACATACAATTCTCACCAAATCCTAAACCATACATACATTTTTTTAATCCCATAATTTTATTCCACAGATCTCTTCCACTTTTACTACAATAGCAGGAGAAAAAAAAAATTAAGACAGATCTGGATAACCATGATAGAAGGGAACAAAAGTGCAAGAATGCCATTCTAAATGCTATGAAATACCACTGTGAGGGAAACAAAACCCACATGACTGTCTTCATGTCTCTAAGCTTAGTTTTTTCTTAAAATTTTGAGACCCACTAAATATCTAGAATGAACTATTGCCTTAAAACTCCTCTCCAAAATGAAGACAAGAGAGCCAAGAGCTTTCCCTGTTTTTGAGGGTTTCCACGGACCCCTGACATTACGTCATTTATTCCATTTCAACACCATTGACCAAGAGAATACAGTGATGTCAGAATTCATTATGGGAAACTATCCTCAAAACGAATGTTCTTGTCAACCCTCCAGCAGCAGACCCTTTGGCAAGCTGTCAGAACTTGGTGCTCACCTCCTGTACCTTGCTTCGGTAAGCTTCCTGAGCTGGCTGTACTTCCCTCCACATGGAACAGTTCCCAACAGCTCAGCTATTAGCAAGGAGAAAGGGCCTGAGAGGGCCTTAAACCAACCTGGTTGTTCAGCTTGACGGGCAGGCAAAACCCCTTGCCAACTTCACTGTTGGTTCCCCACCCATCAGGGACAGCCTCAGAGCAGCGACCTACAGCCTACTTCTTGTTCAAACCCAGGTGACTACTGTTCTGCCTTTGGCAGGAAAGTCCACCCACGTTTCACAGGAACACTTTCTGATTCTCCCACGACCTACTTCCTATTTTTCCCTTCTCTCTTCTGTGTTATCTGGTTTTGTCATTCTCCTTCTGACCTTCCTCCTTCCAGGTCCTGCTGCCTGCTAGCCCTTATGACAATGTAAAGCATGCCTTCCTGTTGGTCCCGTGGCCCCAACAGGCCCAGGTCAGCACTTGGCTATCCCTGGTGATACTTCCTCTTTTCACAGGCTCCATTTCCCCTTGGGGCCCCTCAACAGCAGCACTTGGGTAGGCCAGCCTCAGAAATCTAGTCTTACATTCAAGCTTATAGCTGTGCCTGGTTCTGTCCTGTTCTGTTTTACAACTCTGAGCAACACTCTCCACTCAGATCTTTGATATTATCACCCACACCTCTGTGCTATCAAGCAAGAGGGAAACATAGATGGGGAGGAAGCCAGAGCTCCAAAATCAAAACTGGGTAATGGAAAACCAAGGTTGGGGGAAAATTGGGGGACTAGAGAAGCATTTCACTTCGGGAGGCAGGGCTACTTTAATGCCACTGTGCTGGCTTGAATCTGTTATGTACCCCAGAAAAGAATATGATCTTTTAACCCATTTTGATGGGGGCAGACCTGTTGTGAATGGGACATTCTGATTAGGTTATTTGCATGGAAATGCAACCCACCCAATTCAAGGTGGATCTTAATCCTTTACCCGAGTCCTTTAAGAGAGCTCATGGAGAGAGAGCTTAGACAGAAACACCCCAGCAGAAACAAGCAAGGACCCACAGAAGCCCAGAGACATTTTGGAGAGAAGGACCGGCAGATGTCACCATGTGCCTTCCCATGTGATAGAGAAACTCTGGATGCTATCGGCTTTTCTTCAGTGAAGGTATCCTCTTGTTGATGCCTTAATGTGGACATTTTCATGGCCTTAGAATTATAACTTGTAACTCAATAAATCCCTATTGTTAAAAACTAACCCATTCCTGGTGGATTGCATTTCGGCACTTTAGGAAACCAAAAGAGCCACGCTCAATACACTTTTGTTGTTATTTGTCCTTTCATTTCTTGGGATGTCCTTAACATGTCCTCTCAAACTTCTGACCTCAAAGTTTGGTCCAGGCCACTAATACATTTCAATTCAGTATCAGCTATCATTGTCATATGAATTCAAAGTTGTAATATGACTAAAACTTTTTGTACTGGACATCAAGTTCCTGTGTAACAAGGAAAAGGTAACCCTGGTAGATTATGTTCAATATTTTTCCTCTTTTTCTAAGGTTAAGAACTGTATAAGTAAAAAGAGTGATACAGAACAATCAACACAATAGGTCTCATAGAGCTAAGAAACCATTTGGCTTTTTCTTTCTTCTTTCTTATTTTTCCTCTAGAAATCCAGGAAAAGTCTTAAGGTCAATTGGTACTTTCAGAAACTCTTCAACAATATGTTATTTCAACAATGTTTGAGTATTATTATGTATCAATCTCAGGATCATCCCTGAGGACACACATTGAACAAGAGATACCACCCCAGCGTCTTCCCTCAGGGGGAGCTCAGATAGCTTCACATTTCCCAGAAGAATATAAGTGCCCTGTTGGCAGAGAGCTTTTGTTCACAAATATATCCCATGCCCCTAGAAGAGAGCCTGGCATACAGGAGGTGCTCAATAAATATTCTTGAACGAATGAAATTCAGAACCATCATCAGCCACATGGCCAAGGCCACAAGAGGATACGCTTTCTGCCTGTTTCACAATCCTTTCCTTCTCACTAAACGTGGACTGGAAGGGAGCAAAGCACAGGTTCTTAAGTAGAACCTGCCTCCTCCGCCCTCAGTAGCCTCATAGCATGGTGTCTGGAGCAGCAGTGTTCTGGTGCCAAGGGTCATTCCTTGCATGCCCAGCTCACCAGTTTCTAGAGAGCTGTGTGGGTAACGAAGATTTCGAGCTTTTTACAGATATCTTCCAGGCACCTCAGGAAAACATCACAATTTTCTGCCCATTGCTTTTGCACATGTTCCTCCCTCTGTCTGAAGTTCCTGGAAAACTCTTAGTCACCCTTTATGACCCAAGTCAACCCTCGGGAAACTTTTCCAGCTTCCCCAAGATAGGCTTCCTCAGTATTCCCAACAACTCTGCACATATTTTGAGCAAAGCCAGCACTTAACACGTTGATTTTCATTTTGTATTCCTGTGTGTCCACCAACCAAAATGTGATTATCTTGAGGGTAAAGGCCCTCTTTGTACCCACCTCTCCTTGTCCCAACGGCCTCACAGAGCCTGTCAGATTCCAGTAAATACTTAATAAGCCTTATCTCCCAAAAGAGAAAAAGCAGGCACAGTCTTATATTCTGAAGTCCCTTTCTCCATCCCCTTGCTGCAAAGAGTTTTTTGGTTACAAAGGAGACAACTAAAGTAGATACTTCTTTTTATCATGAGCTATACCCTAGCAATGTTCTGAATAACAACAACACTATTACCCTAGAAAAACAGAAATACACCAGGTATCCACCAATATGGGTCGATTTCTCCCAAGTTCTTGGGCTTAGGATTTGTTTCCCCTTCACTTACATAACCTTTTATTTCATCTATATGAAAAACTCTGCAATTGAAACCAGATTATCTAGATCGGAACAGCGGGAGAAGAAAAAGACATCCTTCACAAGGACACTTCTGGCTGGCTGTCAGGTGCTGTTTTCCCAGAATGGATCCCAGCTTCTCCCTCTGTCCACACTCTTCCCTTGTATTCAGTGACATGCCTTTGTGAAGACAGATGGCTTGCTGAGTCCAGGGCCGAAGAGCAAACCCACAACCTTGGCCTCCTTAGCAAAGGACTCTGATCAACGGAGCAAGCCAGCTGCAGCCTAGATAGAGTGACAGGGCTATGACAACTATCCACGCTGGGATGCAAGTAAACAGGCGAAGCTTCGGGAAGTCTCATTTCAAACCTAATGAGAGCTGTACTAGGCTTAACAACATTTTTTGGACTACCTCAGCAACTAGGGCTCCCTCGTGACAAAAGCAGAGTAAAGTAGACGTTTTGGTCAGGGCGGCAGCAGTAGTCTTCTGAGTAGGCCCTGTGCTGCAAACCAGGCAGCAATTCAACACCAGAGGCACAGAGTCAAACAAGTTGCAGTGGCTGCTTCTTGGATCCACATGAAATGGGATGGGGCAGAGACTTGCAAACAAGTTCTTCCAGCACGATGGGCTAAAGGTCCATCAGTTGAAGGTGGGCAAACTGCTAGGAGAATACCTCACTCATCCTTCTACCTGTTCCTTTCCATTAACTCAAACTCTGAGTCTCTGAGGAAATATGAAAATATGGAAAGGCTTGCCCCACCTCATGTCCTTCATTCTTTTCAAACTCTGAGAACGAATCAAAGGACATCATTCCTTATTCAAAAAATAAATATATGATGAGTTCCTACTATGTACCAGGCAAAGAACTAGGCACAAGGAATGTAAAAGTGGGCCAGCCAACAAACATGCTTCCTCATGAACATGTATTTTAATGACTTTCAATTTAACCTCAGAAGCTAAACCTAGTATCCAGCATGTACTCGGACTCCTCAGTCTAATAATACTTTTAACAAACAAACCAGAACCTATTTCTCAAATAAGGACTGTCCTTCAAAATATTCACCTGGGAATCCACATATTTCTCTATAAACTTAAACCCAAAGAGACAGAATAGATTTGTGGTTAAGAACATGAATTTGGGTTCAAATCCAAGCAATATCACTTATTAGTTGACTCTGGACAAGTGTGTCCGTGCCTCAGCTTCTCACCCACAAAAAATGGGGATAACAATTTTACCTGCATCACAGATTCCTTATGAGAGTTTAAGCAAGTTAATGTACCCAGTAAATGCTTTTAAAGTCTTTGCCATTATTACGATTATAAACCTCACACGTCTGCCATTGTTCAAAATGTTTTTGGATTTCTAGAATCTATCTCCTAATCAATTTATAGCACGTGAAAATATGCTTCACTTCTTGGAGTCATTTAATTTTCAAGGGGAAAAAAAGGTATTCTCTAGTTTGAGTCATTCATTCACTTTGCTATTTATTGAGTCTACCACGTCCTGTAACTTCTCCACCTTATTCACAGGTTTGGCCCACAATGACAAGACAACTCATGGCAAGGGAGCCCCTTTCCCTGGGACTTTGAGGTCACTCTCCTAGTAAACGACCGATATCTCCCAAGAGTGCTGTTGCCCTTGGGAAGGGTCAGGACAGAGTCTCCACCAAAGACCATAAAGGGCAGGGGCGCGGGCAAAGGCAACAGTAATGAAGTAGAGGAATCTAAGGTGTTTGGCAGTTGAATCCTTATTGTTCCATCTCAGTTACAGCACAGCTAACATTTGGAAATTGTTCTGAATTAATCAAGAAGGACCAGCCAAATTCAAAAATGTGAACTTGGATTGTTGAGTCACCAAGAATTTAATGAGATTGTAATACAAAGCTGAAAAGAGAAAAGCTTAGCACTGACATAATTTACTTCCACTGAGGAAAGTACTTGTTCCAGACCCAGCCAAGCTGAAAGGCCTGCACATTTAGCTTGAGGACAAGGAGGGGCTGCTTCCTAAGAAGGGGCACAGCTAATTACATGGAACATTGATGTGCACCAGGCCAATTTAATATCCATTTCAAGCGTCAATAATAATGTAGAAGAAAGGCAATGTGGAAGGCAGAAATGTTCTGCTAACAATATGACTTAAAACACTAATCGATTCTCAGCAGCAAAGCTGCATGGTGAAAAAGGACTTCTGACCACACTGTTCATCCTGCAGGTCGTGCTATGGAGAGGGAGAAGGTAGAAAGGTCATCGAAGGGAGGGACGTCCTTGCACTGTGCCACAGGTCCTTGAGCTGAAAGTGAAAGGATAAGAGTGTGGCATTCATTTCCATTTAGATTAGCAGAACACAGTAAAATTGTATTTCCCAAACAACCTCTGGAGAAAATATTTCAAAATCCAGGACAAGTGACAAACAATCCAAAGGAATCAGCTGAGAAAGAAAAAAAAATTTTAACTGTGCAGGGGCCTTCATGAGCCAAGCAGGTATCAGGTGGGTAAAGACAGGCCCTGTGAAGACAGGGAATAAGTAGCTGGTCTGTGAGGTCAGGCCCCATGCCCTGCCTAGAGGCATCCAATTCAAAACCATGCCAGATAAACTCAGCAGGGTAAGGAGGCTCTTTGCCATTAATTGGTATATAAAAGGCTGCAGTATTTTTCTTGCAGACTCAAATAAAGCACTGCTGCTGCTGCACTTGGAGGCAGCAAGCTGCAGGATGGGATTCTACACACTCGCACGAGCCAAGCCAGATAACTCATTTGGGCTTGGGAAAGGCTAAGAAGTAGGGGAAAGTGAAGAGGATGAGGGCAAAGTTTGAGAATGGTCATGAAGATAGGAAGGACAGAAGGCAGAATGGAATGTGAGATATCTGGAAAGATGGCCGAAAGAAAAAAATGCCAGATGCTAGGGTATGATATGTGGGCAAGAGGCTGCACTTCGCTGATCCTGTTTCCTCTTCTATGAAATGGGACTACTACCACCTTCCAATGTCCGAATGGGATGACACCTGCAATGCTCTGAGTCCAGTACTCAAAAACATGTCACTCCTCCCATTCTCCAACCATCCACTACCTCCCACCACCCACCATCTGGCCCTTCATTCCACATATAAACATCTACTGGGTAAAAGCCAAAAGCAGTTGTTAGCATATTTGTGAGTCTTTAATTTAACAGAGAATAGTGCAAAATCAGAACTGGTTTCTATTATATACTATATCAAAATTTCTTTTCAATTAATAAGTATTTATTTAGTACCTTCTGGAGCTTTATACCTGAGGAAACAGAGGCTCTGAAAGATTATGTAACGTGCCCATGAACATATGGCCCACACATATCAGAGGAGGGATTTGAACCCAGACCAAATCTGATTCCAATACCCAAAAAAGTTGAAGATGATCCATGCTGTGCCAAAGACTGCAAACAAACAAGAAAATGTGGCAAACTCCCATGAAAGAAAAATGGAAACAAAAGGTAGGAGAGCAGCAGCGAAAGATTCAGAGCAGAACAGGCCAGATCAAGTTGTTGTACCTTGACATACTTGGCAATAAAGAGGAGAATGTGGGTTTTGTGGCTCCTTCCAACATGGGAATGGGTGACAGAGAAAAGGCAGAGAATTTCTGTTGAGTGGTCTGAGAATGACAGCTGAAACATAGTTCTGAAATAAAATGGTGTTGGATAAAGAGACTAACGCTGATAAGATCATAAAAAATATAGAAGTGAATCTGTCCACAAGCTGTCATGAACAGCTTCTAAATTAAATTCTTTTCATCATATACCTCATTTATTTGGCTTTTCCAAGTCAGAATTCTCAATCAGTCATTTAGACCAGTAAGATCAAGTTCACTTTGTACTCCTACGGGAAGAAAAAAAAATAGCTTTGCTAAGCACACTGGCAGGACAAATGTGATCCGTGAGGAGAACAGGTAATTTGCTCAGGGGAATAAGCTATGTTCAAGCCCCTCTAAACCATCCAGCAGAGCTGCCACTTACTAATAAACGACTGGCAAGATACTTAAAAATTATTCCATTCTCTGCATCATGAAAGTCTCCCTTAGACTTTCAGCTCCTTCAGGATAGAGACTGGGTCCCCACATGCCAGGACAGAATAAATACCCAGCCACACCTGTTCCCAGGGCTGTTGTGAGAATATCAAATGACAGTAATTGCTCAGTAAATGTTGGCCCTCATCATCACCATCATCATCTTTTTCTTCTCAGTTGTCATCGCCTGATTCCATACCATCCCCCAACCCATCATCCCAAGTAGTTTTTCTACCAATCTACTGAGGCAGGCAGCAAGCAGGCAGGAGTCCATTATTCTCAAATGGCAGAGAGGGAAACTGAGTCCCAGAAAGAGGAAGGAAGAGGCTTGCCCAACAGCTTAATGAGTGAAAACAATTCCATTCACAATAGTAGAAAATGAATTTTTGTACTTAGGAGTAAACTTAACAAAAAATGCAAAACCTGCACACTGAAAATTCCGAAACATTTCTGAGAGAAATTAAAGAAGATCTAAATAAGTGACAGATATAGCAAGCTCACAGACTGATAGATTCACTATTTTTAGGATGGCAATTCTCCCCAAATTAATCTACAGATTCACCACAATCCTTATCAAAATCCCAAAAGCATTTTTTTTGGAGAAATTGACAAGCTGGTTTTAAAATTTATTTGAAAATATCAAGGACTGAGAATAGCCAAAATAATTTTGAAAAATAAGAACCAAGTTGGGGGACTTACACTATCTGATTTAAAAACTTACTATAAAGTTACAGTAGTTAGGACAGTGAGGTACAGGGCTAAGACATATAGATCACTGAAACAAAACAATGACTCCAGAAATAGACCTCTATATTTATGTTTAATTAACTTTTTACTAAAATGTCAAAGTAAAGAAATGAGAAAATAATAGTTTTTTTAAACAAATGGTATTTAGATAACCGGATATCCACATAAAAAAAAATTAACTTAGACCCTTACCTCACACCATACGTAAAACTTAATTCAAAATAGATGAGCACACTAAATGTAAGAACTAAGAAGTATAAAACTTCTAGAATAAAACATAGGAAACAATCTTTGTGATCTTAGATTAGGCAAAGATTTCTTAGATATGACAGCAAAAGGATGACCCATAAAAGAAAACATCGATAAATTGGATTTCATAAAAATTAAAACCTTTTGCTCTTCAAATGACACCATTACAAGCCACAGACTAGCCAAACACATTTGCAAAACATAAATCTGCTAAAGGATCTGTATCCAGACTACATAAAAAATACTTATAAGTCTATAAGATGACATAAGACCTAATGGAAAACAGAACAAAAGATTTTAATAGACATTTTACCAAAGAAGATATAAGAGCAGCTAAGAAGCAAATGAAAAACTGATAAACATCATTAATCATTAATCATTAGGGAAATAAAAATTCAAACTTATAATGAGGTTCTACTATAATCCCTTAGAACGACTATAATCTAAAAAGCTGAGAATACCACAGGTTGAAGAGAATGGAAGAAATTGGAATCCTCATACATTGCTGGTGGGGAATGTAAAATAGCACTCTGGAAAACAGTTCAGCAAATTCTTAAAGTTATACTTACCATATGCCCAACAGGTCTACTGCTATGAATTTACCCAAAGGAAATGAGAGAATATGCCCACATTTATAGTACCCTTATTCAAAATAACCAAAAAGTGGAAACAATCCAAATGCCCATCGTTTGGTAAGTGGATAAACAAAATACAGGATTGTCCATACAATGGAATAGCTATTCAGCAATTAAAAGAAACAACCTATCGACACTATTACAACATGGGTGAACCTTGCAAACAGTACACTAAGTGAAGAAGCAAGACATAAGGAGTAAATATTCTTTGGTTCCATTTATGTGAAATTTTGAGAAAAGGCAAATCTATAGATAGCAAACAAGTAGTTGACTAGGGCTGGGGGTCAGAGTAGGGACAGACTGCCAAGTGGCATTAAGGAACTTTTTAGGGGGGTGGACATGTTCTAAACCTTAATTGTAATGGTTGCACAGCTGTATAAATTTAAAATAACTGAACTTCATTGTTACAACAAGTGAATTTTATGATGCATAAATTATACCTTAACTTACAGGAAGATGGTGAAATAAGAAGTGGAAGAGCCCACTCTTCTACCAAAAACACCTAGGTGACAGACAGAGACTGCCCAAAGCAGCTGTTCTAGGGCTTAGGAGAGCAGGGGAGTACCATGAAACATCCAGGGAACAGCAGGGCAAAAAGATGGAGAAACTGCAGTGAGTGATGCACTTGCTCGTGGTGCCTCGTGCCCATCCCTCACCTTCAAGGCCACACACCTTCTGGCTCCTGCTCAGAGGGCTTCTGTAGGCCGGGAGAGTCAGGAAACCCTCCTCTCCAGGAACAGAGGAAGAAGTAGGACAGTTCTGATCCAATTGCTGTTTGGCGAAATTGGACCTCTGGGTACCAAAAGCCTTGGCCATTGTTTCCACGAGACTCATAAGCAGAGAGGACAGTGGGCTAAAAAAATCCTGCCTTTGGTTTAGGACGTGAGAAACAGGTTGTCAAAGTTGCCATCTGCTGGGCAGGCTGGGAAAGTGTAGTCTAGGGAAGCTGCTTTACTGACCAACTTCCCAGGGCCCTTTGGAAGTGGTCTGCATCCCCTGACTGGGTCCTTGACCCTGTTTTGGCTGGGACTGATGAACCAAATGCCAAAGAAGAGCTTTAACATGAACCCAATAACAACAAAATCCTAGACAAGAGAGGGAAATGGGCCCTCAGAATAATCTCAAGATAATCATATACCCAGATACCAGGAAAAAATTACAAGCCATGCTTAGAAACAAGAAGCTATGACCCATCTCTCTTTCTAAGCCAACTTGGCAGGTGAATTCACTGCCCTGCCCCACACATGGGACATGATCCCAGGGGTGTAAACTTCCCTGGCAACATGGGACAGGACTCCCAGGGATGAACCTGGACCTGGCATCATGGGACTGAGAAAGCCCTCCTGACCAAAGCGGGGAAAGAGAGAAATGAGACAAAATAAAGTTTCAGTAGCTGAGAGATTTCAAACAGTCAAGAGATTATCCTGGAGGTTATTTTTATGCATTATAGAGATCTTCCTTTTTATTTTCGGGTGTATTGGAGTGGCCAGAAAAAAGTACCTGAAACTGCTGAACTGTATTCCAGTAGCCTTGATTCTTGAAGACAATTGTATAACTACATAGATTTTACAATGTGGCCCTGTGATTGTGAAAACTTTGTGGCTGATACTACCTTTAACCAGGGTATGGACAGATGAGTAAATAGATAAATAAATAATGGGGGAGGGGAGCAGAGAAGGGGTAAAAAAAATTGGGTACATTGAAATACTAGTGGTTAATGACAGGGATAGGTAAGGGATATGGGATGTAAGGGTTTCTTCTGATTTCTTTTTCTGGAGTAATGCAAATGTTCTGAAAATGATCATGGTGATGAATACACAATTATGTGATGATACTGTGAGCCACTGATTGATTGCACACTTTGGATGAACTGTATGTGTGTGAAGATATCTCAATAAAAACATTTTTAAAAAGAAGAAGAAGAAGCTATGATTCAGTTAAAGGAATAAATTAAAAAGTCAGAGGATACCCAGAATTTGGAATAACTAATCAAAGAAGTCCAAACAAATCTCCTAAACCAATTCAAGAAAATGAAGGAAAATATGGCTAAAGAGATAAAGGATATTAAGAAGATAATGGGTAAGCATAAAGAAGAATGTGAAAGCATGCAAAGAAAAATAACAGATCTTATGGAAATGAAAGTCCCAACAGATGAGATTTTAAATATGTGAATGCCATACAACAGCAGATGTGAACAGGTAGAAGAAAGGATCAGTGAACCAGAAGACAGGACATCCAAAATTGAACAGACAAAAGAATAGATAGAGAAAAGAATGGAGAAATTTGAGCAGGGTCTCAGGAAATTGAATGACAACACAAAGTAACAAACATACACATCATGGGTGTCCCAAAAGAAGACAAGGGAAAAGGGGCAGAAAGAATATTCAAGGAAATAATGGCTGAAAATTTCTCAACTCTCATGAAAGACATGAGGATAAAAATTCAAGAAGTACAATGTACTCCAAACAGAATAAACCCTAATAGACCACTCCAAGACACATACTAATCAGAATATTGACTTCCAAAGATAGAGAATTCTGAAAGCAGCAAGAGAAAAGCAATTCCTCACATACAAGGGAAACACAATAAGATTAAGAACTGGTTTCTCATCAGAAACATAGAAGTGAGAAGGCAGTTGTTCTAGTTTGCTAGCTGCCGGAATGCAATATACCAGAAACAGAATGGCTTTTAAAAAGAGGAATTTATTAAGTTGCTACTTTACAGTTCTAAGGCCGAGAAAATGCCCCATTTAAAACAAGTCTATAGAAATATCCAATCCAAGGCATCCAGGGAAAGATGCCTTGGTTCAAGAAGGCTGATGAAGTTCAGGGTTTCTCTCTCATCCAAGAAGGCACATAGTGAACACAATCATGGTTTCTCCCTCGGCTGGAAGGGCACATGGCGAGCACAGCGTCACCTGCTAGCTTTCTCTCCTGGCTTCTGGTCTCACGAAGCTCCCCAGGAGGCGTTTTCCTTCTTCATCTCCAAAGTGCTAGCTGATGGACTCTCTGCTTCATGGTGCTGCAGCATATTCTGCTCTCTCCGAATATCCTTCATTCTCCAAAATGTTTCCTCTTTTACAGAACTCCAGAAACTTATCAAGACCCACCCAGGGTGGAGACATGTCATCACCTAATCCAGCTTAACAACCACTCTTGATTAAATCACATGTCCAGGGAGATGATCTGATTACAGTTTCAAACATACAGTATTGAATAGGGATTATTCTGCCTTTACAAAATAGGATTTTGATTAAAACATGGCTTTTCTTGGGTCCATACATGCTTTCAAACCAGCACAGCAGTGAAATGATATATTTAAGGTTCCAAAAGAGAAAAACAGTCAGCCAAGAATTCTTTATCTGGAAAAACTATCCTTCAAAAATGAAGGAGAGGGCCACAGTGGCTCAGCAGGCAGAGTTCTCATCTGCCATGCGTGTCTGCCCATGCAAAAAAAAAAAAAAAGGAGAGTCAAAAATATTCACAAGATAAGTAGAAGCTGAGACAGTTCATTAATGAGAGTCCTGTCCTACAAGAAACATTAAAGGAAGTTCTGCAGACTGAAAAGAAAAAACAAGAGAGAGGGGCTTGAAGGAGAGAGTAGAAATGATTACCAGAAAGGGTAACTGAAAGGATAAAAAAAAAAAAAAGAGGCAAAAATAAGATATGAGGTATAAAAAGCAAGTATAAAATTGTTGAAGTACTGCCTTTACAGTAACAACACTGAATATTAATGGATTAAATTCTCCAAACAAAAGACACAGACTGGCAGAATGGATAAAACAATATAATCCATCTATATGCTGTCTTCAAGAGACTCACCCTGGACCCAAGAATGCAAATAGGTTGAAAGTGAAAGTCTGGAAAAAGATATCCCACGTAAACAGTAACCAAAAAAGAGCTAGGGTAGCTACACTATCGAACAAAACAGACTTCAAGTGAAAAACTGTTACAAGAGACAAGGAAGGACATTATAGATTAACAAAAGGGACAATCCACTAGAAGAAATAACAATCATAAAAATTTATGATATGATATAATCAAGATGCCCAAAATACATGAGGCAAATACTGGCAAAACTGAAGGGAGAAATAGAATTTCCAACTACAATAATAGTTAGAGACTTCAATACCCCACTCTCATCAATAAATGGAACATCTAGACAAACAATCAGTAAGAAAACAGAGAACTTGGACAGAATGATAAATGAACTAGACCTAACAGACATTTACAGAACATCCCCAAAACAGCAGGATATACATTCTTCTCAAGTGCTCATAGATCATCCTCCAAGATAGACTGCATATTGGGTCACAAAACAAGTCTCAATAAATTTAAAAAGACTGAAATTATATGAAGCACTTTCTCTGATCATAATGGAATGAAACTGGAAATCAATAACAGGCAGAGAATGGGAAAAGTCATAAATACGTGGAAGTTTAACAACACACTGTTAATCAATGGGTCAAAGAAGAAACTGCAAGATAAATTAGTAAATAACTTGAGATGAATGAAAATGAGAATACAACATATCAAAACTTTGGGGATGCAACAAAGGCAGTGCTGAGAGGGAAATTTATAGCCTTATATGTCTACAATGAAAAGAAAGAGCTACAATTAAAGATCCAACTGCACACCTGGAAGAACTAGGTAAAAAAAACAAAAAAACACCAAACAAAGCCCAAAGCAAGCAGAAGGAAAGAAATAGCCAAGATTAGAGCAGAAATAAATAAAATCAAGAACAACAACAACAGAGAGTGAGAGAATCAATACAAGCAAAAATCAGTTCTTTGAGAAGATTAATAAAATTGACAAACTCTTAGATAGACTGACATAAATTATACCTCAATAAAGCTGCTAAAAAAAAACATGCTGGCTTACTTTTTTGATACTTCCTGGCTATTTCCCCCTCCCACATTTTCATCCCTAACTTGTTCTTTTGTCTTTTCTGTCAGTTCTTAGTGAATTTTCATTTCACTCTCAGCAGCTTCTCCTCATCGTGGGGCCCAGGTCCAGAAGAGAGCTAATGGGTCAGTTTCAAGCCTTCAGGGGTGCCAGCTTAGTCCTCGAGGGCAAAACTCTCTCATTTTCAGCACTAATCTCTAACTGGCCAGCAAACCTTTCTAATAAATACTTGCTGACTATTTTAAGATTTCCTGTTCTCTGGACCATTGGTTGCCCCGTATTCCTGCTTTCTGTTTTTTCCCCACACAAATACCAGTAACAGGTCAATTGTGTGGCTGTTGGTAGTTTCCCTCCTTGGCTTATATTTTAGGATTTACGGGGATACCACAACATCTAGTTTTGTTGTTTTGGTTTTTGGTTTTGCTATCTAGTTACTATGTCTTTCTCTTTTTTTTTTAATGTGTTGCTACCATCTTCCTAGATTTTCCAGCTACCAATTCTTGCCTTGCCCTTTACAGGAATTGACAAACCCTCCATGCTGTAGGGTTTTATTTATTTATTTATCAAACCCTTATATAGTGCTTATTATGTGCCAGGCAGGCACTGTTCAACTGCATTATAAGTACTAACTCATTTAATCCACCTAACAACTCTCTAAAGTAAGTATTATTATTATTTTCCCAGTGTACAGATGAGGAAACAGACACAGAGAGGCTAAGTAACTTGCTGAGGTCACACTGGTAGAAAACAGGAGAGCTAGGACTCAAACACAAGTAGTTGGATAGGGAATCTGTGCTCTAACAACCAGACAATACTGTCTTTCACAAGCCTATGAAGTATGTCTGGCCCAGTAGACCTGGAATTCAGTCTACTGAATTCCACCCCGCCCTACACACCTCTAGGATCTTGGTCAGACAGTAAATCTTACTTTTCAAAGAATGAGTTCAAATGTCAAGAAATGTCTAAGAAATCTGATGAACTTACCCAGATAATTTTTTCCTCTCTACCCTCCTCCCTTCTCCTTCTTCCCCAGCATATTCTTTCAATATAGTGCTTTTCACGGGTTTTATAATTAATCATTACATCCTGTCTTCCTCATGAACTCAAAGGACACTTTTTATTCCTCTTATATCCCTAGAGGTTACCCTAGTGACTGGTACCCAGCAGGGTCTCGATAAATATTTATGGACTTGAGTAGGCAAGTTTTTATTTACTAGCTCAAATGTACTTGAAGGCGATATAATTGCACACTTTTAAATTCAGAGATTTGCTACGTCTGGCTAGCGATTTGGGGGTTATTCTTCAGAAAAAACAAAAACAAAAACACACAGCATCAGATTCGTCCTGGTATTTTAACTGCTCATTTCCAACACACAAGAATTGCTGCTTCAGATGCTAATTACCCAGGGAGATTCAAAGAAGAACCAGCTACTACATCTATCAATCAGTACCTGCCAGGACAAATAAAATGCAGATTGTGCTAAGGGGAGGCAGAAGGAAGAAGAGCTAGCAGAAGAAAGGTACAATGTGTCCATGCCAAACCTAAAGAACTACCACCAAACACATCTGTGAATAAAAAGTAAAATTTGAAACCCAAAATAGAACGGAAGGTGGAAAAAACAAATGTCAACTGAAAAAAGAATTCGTTAATTTTTAAAATACTATAATTTTGGCCACTGCCCTGATCAAATGGTAGAGTGAGACACTTCAAGGGCTCCATCCCCCAAAAAAGCATTTAACAACCAGCAAGAACTACCAGAAACATCTTTCTAAAAGCTCCAGGAAACAGTTAAAAGTCTGCAGAAACAGGGTAAGCACCAAATCAAGAAAAAAGCTACTTAAAGCAGTCAGCTCTCACAGTGTCCTGGCTGGTTCTCCCCACCCCTCAACTGTTCAGCATGAAGCCAGCATAGAGTCTGGCTCTCTGATCCCAGTTCTAGGGGGAGCACAGTAACCCTCGTGCACATATTGGGAGCATGGATATCCGGCCCAATCTATCTGGTGGTGGCCTGAGGGACTCTCCATCCCAGAACTTTCCCTCTATCTAGAAGGTGGCTCACAGAGCTCTCCTATAGACCCTGTGGGAGACAGTCAAGTTGTGCTGCCTGGAGCAAGGGATTGTTGGCAACAGGACATAAAGTGCAGTGCCTGGGACTGTGAGGAAACTGTTTCCTAGAGAAGAAGGGATATTTGGAACGTGTAAATAGGGGAACTCCCAGGGCCACAGGTGCTGTGCACCAGACAAGATCAATTCTCAGAAAGGATCAGGAAGGCCCCTATACTTTGGCCTGAAGCTAATCTCCAAATTCATTCTATGGATAAGCCTTGAAGGAGAGCATTCTCACAGGTTAATCACAAGGACTAGAAAAGGAAAAGTGTTTGCCTTTTTCCTCCTCTCCTTTTTATATGGCTAGCTCCTGGCATTCAAGGAAAGCTCAGTCATATCATTAGCCAGATACAAACTTAAGGAACAGATGTTTCAGAGTCTAAATCCATTGATACATTCATTAACTTATCAAAATGTCCAGGTTTCAACAAAAGATAATAAAACACAAAAGGAAACAGGAAGCAATGGCCTAGGCAAAGGAGAATATTTAAGCATTAGAATCCATCAGCAAGGAGGACCAGAACTGGAACATACCAGACAAAGACTTTTTTTAAAAATAGCACTAAACATGGTCAAAGAGGTAAAGGAAAACATGGACAATGAACTAAAGGAAATCAGGGGAATGACAGATGAACACAAAGAGAATATCAATAGAGATGGAAATTATGAAAAAGAACCAAATAGAGCTGAACACCACAATAAAAGAAATGTAAAATTCCCTAGAGGGACTCAACAGCAGATTGGAGCTGGCAGAAGAAAGAATTAGAAAACTTGAAGGTAAGACAATTGAAATCATTCAGTCTGAGAAGCAGAAAGAAAATAGAATGAAGAAAAGTGAACAGAGCCTAAGGAACCTGTGGGACACCATCAAGCGTACAAACAAGCATCATGGGAGTCCCAGAGGTTAAAAAAAAGAGAGAGAGAGAGAAAGGAACGGAGAGAATATTCAAAGAATAATGACTGAAAACTTCCCAAATTTAACAAAAAATATGAATATATACATCTAAGACACTCAACAAACTCCAAACAGGATAAATCCAAATAGCCCACATCATGGCATATTATAATCAAACTGTCAAATAGCAAAGATAAAGTGAGAATTTTGAAAACTCCAAGAAAGAAGCAATATGTCATGTACAAGGAAACCTCAAGAAGATTAAATATCGCTTTCTCATCGGAAACCATGGAGACAAGAAGGCAGTGAGATGACATATTTAATGTGCTGATAGCACAAATCTGCCAATTAAGAATTCTATATCCAGCAAAACTGTCTTACAAAAATGAGAGCAAGATTAAGACATTCCCAGACAAACAAAAGCTGAGAGACTTCATCGCCACTAGACCAGCCCTAGAAGAGATGCTGAAGAGAGTTTTGCAAGTTGAAAGGAAAGGACTACAGACAACAGATCAAAGCCACATGAAGAAATAAAGATCTCCGGTGGGGGTAATGACATGGTGTGCTGGTTTGAAGGTGTTATGTACCCCAGAAAAGCCATGTCCTTTTTCCTAATTCAATCTTGGGGGAGGGGGGGCAGCCATGTTTCTTTTAATCCTGATTCAATATTGTGGGGTGGAAACTTTGATTGGATTGTTTCCATGGAAATGTGACACACCCAAGTAGGTGACACCTTTTGATTAGATGGAAATGTGACTCTACCCATTCAAAGTGGGTCTTGATTAGTTTACTTGATTCCCTTTTAAAAGGGGAAGCATTTTGGAGGAAGCTTAGATGCTTGGAGTGCCAGCAGAGAGAGCAGATGCACAGGAGACCCAGATGTTTGGAAATGCAGAAAGAAAATGCCCACAGGGAAGCTGTTTGAGACCAGAATCCAAAGAACCAGCTGATGCCAGCCATGTACCTTCCCAGCTAACAGAGGTGTTCCAGACCCATTGGCCTTTCTTGAGTCAAGGAATCTCCCTAGATGCCTTAGTTTGGATATTTTTAGGGCCTTAGAACTGTAAACTTGCAACTTAATAAATTCCCTTTATAAAAGCCAACCTATTTCTGGTGTATTGCATTCTAGCAGCTTTAGTAAGCCAAAACACATGGGTAAATAAATATAAATGCCAGTTCTGCTGTCTTTTTCATTTGTAACTATACTTTTTACTTTTTATAGGATCTAAAAGGCAAATGCATAAAATGTAATAATCTGTGATTTTGGACTCATAATGTATAAACATGTATCTGTAACAAGACCTACTTAAAGGTGGGCAGGTGGAGGCGTATAGGAACATAGTTTGTTTATACTATTGAATTAAATTGGTATCAAAGCAAATAGCATTGCTTTAGATTTTGGATGTTGTGATTAGGTTCTGGTGTCAATTTGGCCAAATGATTATGCCCAGTTGTCTGGTCAGACAAAAACCAGCCTGTCTATGGCTGCAAGGATAGTTCATGGCTGGTTGATAAACCAGAAGGCTGGTGTATTAAATCATTAGTGAGTTGATTGCATCTGTGGCTGATTACATCTGCAATCAACTACGGCATGTCTCCCACAATGAGATAATCTAATCAGCTGAAGGCTTTTAAGGGAGAAGCTTTTTCAGCCAACTAGTCTCTCCTGCAGAGTTCATCCAGACCCTTCATCAGAGCCACTGGCTTCACAGCCTACCCTACAGATTTTGGACTCTTCCATTTTCACAGTTGTGTGAAACACCTTTATAAATCTCATATTTATAGATAACTCCTGTTGGTTCTGTTTCTCTAGAGAACCCTGGCTAACACAGATGTTAAATTTAAGCCCCAAGGTAACTACAAAGAAAATATTGGAGAATATGCAAGCTCACAGAGATAGAAATTAGATACAGGTTGCCAAGGGTAGGGGGCAGGGAGAATGGGAAGTTAATGTATAATAGGAGTAGGATTTCTATTTGAGGAAATGGGAATGTTTTAGTAATGGAAGGTGATGAAGGTACTACAATATTGTGCATGTGATTAATCCCCTTGAATTTCAAGATGGGAATGGTTGAGATGGGAAACTTTATGTTATATATATGCTCCCACAATTAAAAAACGAAGAAATAGCAACTAAAGAGATAATAAGAAATAAGAAAAAATTCAAATATAGATTGTAAACTTTATATCAATGTTAAATTTCTTGAACTTGATTCCTGTACTTAAAGTGGTTACATAAGTGAATATCCTTGTTCTTAGGAAACGTACATGAAAGTATTAAGTGTTCAAGGAGCATCATGTATACAACCTACACTCAAGTGTTCAGAAAATGAATTAATAGAAGGATAGACTGATAGATAGATGAAAGAAAGAAAGGGAGGAAGGGAAGGAGGGAGGGAAGAAAAGAAAGAAGGAAGGAATGAAGAAGGAAGGAAAGAAAGAGAAGAAAAAAGAAAAAAAGAACAAATGCGGCAAAATGTTAAAATTGGTAGATCTTAGGTATCTCAGATAGGGGAAGGGGTATGTTGGGGTTCTCTGTATGAGGTTTGTATTCTTTTTGTAACTGTCTTGTAAGTTTGAAAGTATTTCAAAACAAAAAAATGTTTTTAATCCTATAATTTAATGCAGGAGTTTGCTATGAGAGTATACAATTATTTTGTAGATTTCCTTATTGGTTTGCAGATCTTTATATAAATATAAAGACAGGCACTTGTAAGACAATTTATGGACCCTCCTCACTTTTTTTTTTGTATGCTGTATGGCATGAGTCACATTTCATTCTTTTTCCATGTGAGCATCCCCTTATTGCAGCACCATTTGTTGAATTTTTGTTTGTTTGGTTGGTTTTTCATTTGTCTGTTTTGCTTGTTTGGGAAGTGCATGGGCTGGGAATAGAGCCCGGGTCTCCTGCATGACAGGCAAGAATTCTACCACTGAACTACCCTTGCACACCCCCTACTCATTTTTAATAGAAGCCTCTAGTATTTCCTAAGAAAATTCATAAATTCTTTAAAGATATCACAGCCACTTCCTGGGTTTAGCTCAATGTCTCTGCAACTCTAAGAGTTGACTAAAAGTACCTCTGCAAAAAAGGATGGAGAGAAAAATGATGTCTTTTTTTTAAAAAAAATAAGAAATAGCCCTTGAAAAGAACTGCTACCTCCCAACTCTCTCTCCCACCATCACCTCAACTCCTGCCTTGGTATAAAATATTAATGCATTTGACACTTATGCCAAGAAAAGGAAATGGCAGGGTAGTGAGCTTTGCTCTACACCAGAACCAAAATAGGGATGCTATATGCTTTCCCTACACTCTCCTTCCCATCCACCCTGCTTCTGGACAGATACATCTGGACCTGCTCTACAACACACTAAATTACCAAGAAAGCCCCCCACTGTCTGACAGGCTCAAAGAGGGTGAAACTTGGTTTCCTTCTTGATCAGACAGGACACAGATTCTTCTTTCCCAACACACGTGTCCCTCAAGGGGCTGCCTACAAAGGGTATACACAAATACCCTCAGATGCTTCTGCATCCAACATTACCCATGAGATTTCAACTCAAAGAGATATATATCTGAAGTCTTAAAAAAAATACAGGCTGGGAGGCTCTGGGAGCAGTTGTTCTCAACAATTAAACCATGGCAGACAGTAACTCCCTTCCCTGCTGTGGGAGCTCTGGAATCTCATCCAGATGTGGACACAATAGGCTTAAGTAAGGAGGGCCACAAGCACCAAAATACTACCAAGCTAGGAGCTTCCCAAAAATAAGTGACTCTGTCAAGGCCTACTTGAGAGATTTCTTATAATAAACTCAACATGATTATAAATGCCCTCCAATCTCAGAGATGGGGGAAAAGCAGAGGTCCTATGATCTTCCCACAAAATGTACTATTTCTTGCTGAAGTCAAGGAAATTATTTGATGTTGGCATCCTCCACACCCTTTTAACAAAACAAGATTATATCCAGGAAGACTTAGATAATCACAGCACCTCCCCGCTTTTGGCCAACAAAAGCAGCACAACAAAAGTTCCAAGAAGCCAGCCCACATTTGTTCTATTCATCCTCATGTTCCCAGTACGTATCACAATGCTTGGCACATTTAGGCTCTCAATATATAATGTTGCATTAACTAATTTTAAGGAAAATATACAACTGCCAGATAGGCCTCCAGGAGCCACAGCCAACTCAAATGAAAATGAGAAGTTTATTCACTCATTAGTTCATGAATCAAGGGTCATGTCTGTACCAGACATGGGTCAAGGTACAGATCCCACCCCAGACAAAAAAGTTAAAACCCTCTGCCCTTGTGAAGCTTACATTCTAGTGATGGGAAACAGAGGATAAAGAAATAAAATAAGCAAAAAGAAAACAGTGTGGGCAAAGGGTTAACAAATCCCTTTCCTCTTCTGCTTGAGAATTTGACCTTAAACTAACTTTCTAGTTCTGTTCCCTGGAAACCTAATAAAATGTCAATTATGTTACTAAGCGACACTGCTTATGAAAAAAATGACCTCTGATTGATAACTTGCATCTGGATTGAGAGGAACTATAAATATCTCATAGCTTTGGGTTTCCTTGAGTGTGATGACTCTCACAAGTATAGCCCTTGGGAGACCCTGACACTTGCGGGGGGTGGAGGGGGGTGGCGGTAAGCATGAGACTTTTAAGCCAGGGCAGACTCCACACCTACTCAATATGAATCTCTCCCTAGCACCTGAGCTGTCACTTGGAGGGGCAAGGGGAGGGGGGCAATGAATAGCTCCTTGATGGCATCACGGACTTCTGAGAGGACTACTCACAGGGAAGGGAAACTGCTGGCAAGCTCAGGTCCTGTTCTATGTCCTAAATAGCTGAGTGCCAAGTGAGCCCTATGAAAAGAATATTTAGCAGAAACTCAGAAAATCCCTGGCAGGAGCTGTTCACAGAGTATAGATGCTAAGGAGAAAAACACAGCAGAGAGAAAGTATGTGTTGGTTGGGCAAGATGCCTCTGAAGATTCTTTCCAGGTCTAAACAATAAAGATGCCCTCTTCAAGCCCACCTCACCTCTCCGTTGTTATTTAGCTCCTATTCATCTACCTATCATCAATATTTCTGCTGAGTCACTTCCTCAGGAAAACACTTCCTGACCACAAAATCTGGGTCAATTTCTTTTAAAAATGGTTCTCTAGGAATGGATGTTTTCCACCCAAGCACTATCTCAGGGTTTCATTATACATCCAGGAGGATAAAGATCTGATTTCTCTTTGGGAGCAGGAAGCATGTCTGGGTGCTCACCATTTTATTCCCAATCCCTGAAGAATGCCAGGACAGAGGATGCGCTGAATAAATGCAGGTAGAATGAGTGAATGTCATAACACATAATCTGAAACCAAACAGGTGGGCAGAATTCCCCCTACCACACAGTATGCGCCTGCGTGTCTGTTTTTCATGCTACTCCCATTCAGAACATAATCCAAGCTTTTGTCTGTAAATGCTGCTATTTGAGTAAAGCCTTATTTGGCAATGCCTAGGGGATCATTCTCCAACTGTATCAAGAGATAACTGGGAAATGCTAAAGGAAAAATTAAGCTAACTCCAGCTTTTAGACACTATATTACATAACTATCTCTTTTTAGGAAGAACTGCAAGGTGAAAGGCTGATGTGAAAGAAAAATAGTATTGTCTCCTTCCCCTTTCCTAAGGTTTAGCCCATTTGAAATTATTTGCTTTATGTCTTTATTTCCTGTGGGACTGGAAATTCCACAGGGCAAGGACAGAGTCATCTGTTGTTGAGACCCTAGTTCCTAGCACACAAATATTTGATGGATGATACATAAGTGAATGAATAAACAAGTGAAGACTCTCTCCTCCTGTCCCCATTAAAATTGAAAATCACTACCATAAAAAAATCCAATGTAAAGAACTGGAACAAACTCTTACATCAGTTCATCTTCAAGGGAATTCTAATTTCTGAATAGAACTCTAAAATTTTAAAGGAATTATACCCTACTTTAAAGAGACAGCATATAGCTAGGCAAAACCACATGCAGAGGGACTTTTGTGGGATGCAGTCAAACAGCCAATTATTCACTAATCCACCTACCCCACCTTTGGAAGCCAAAAATGACCTCCTCCATTCTTCTGAAGCCAAGGACAGAACCAATATGGATGCGTTTATCTTGTTAAATGCTGATAAAGCTTCCAGACAGCACAGGAATCTAATGCTTATTAAGTGTATCTCATTTGCACAATGAAAGGAATTATCCACTCCCCATAATTCATTTCCCATAATCCATCACTGAAGAGGGTGGTCTTAGAGTTTCATAATTAAAACTGACAAACACCCTGTTGTTTCCATACTAAAGTTTTGATGGCATGAAGGGATGAGCAAGACCTAGTACACATTTAAACAAAATCAATGACCACATGACTGAAATGATGGACATGACTCTCCTAGCATTAGACTCTCCAAATAAGCTGCCTTGTTGTTGCATAATAAGGAATTTGACTGGTCTTGTCCCTGGTTCCTGGGTAATAGCGTCTAATTATTTGAAATTTACCATGATAAGAGAGTCTTTTATTATTCGTGTTGATCATATTAATATACCTGACAGTTTATGCTCACACATAATGACTTAGGCTGGTAGCCTAGGGTGGGGGGCTGGCCATACCACCAAGATCAATCTCTGGAGAGGGGCAGGGGCCTGGAGATTGAGTTCAATCATGTGGGCACTGATTCACTCAATCATACCTACATAAATAATATCCCAACAAAAACTCTGGACATCAAAGTTTGATTGCACTTACCTAACTGTAACCTGATTACCTACCATGGTTTCCCTACCATCCCTCCCAAGAGGGTGGTACACTCTGACTCCACCAGGAGATGACATGAAAGCTTCATATGGAAGCCTCCCAGAACTCACCCTATGCATTTCTTCTTTTGGTTCCATCTTATTTGTATCCTTTTGCTATCATAAAACTATAATCATAATAACTACAGTGTTTTCAGTGAGTTTTATAACTTGTTCCAGTGAATTATCAAACCTGAGGGATAGTAGGAACCCCTGAATTTGCAGCCAGTTGGTCAGAAATGCAAGTGGCCAGCAAAACCCCTGAATTTGTAGCTTATGTCTGAGGTGAGAGAAGTCTTGTGGGACTGTACTCTCAACCTGAGAAGTCTAGACCAACTCCAGATACTTAAGAGTCAGCATTGCATTGTAGTTGGGACCAGAAGTTAATATACCTGTTCTTGACCTTTCCTAAAACCTCACCCTCTCAAGTCAATAGCTTCTTCACATCTGAAGAATGAATTCCTTATTCCTCAGCATGGCATTTAAGTATTTAAATCTCCCACCATCTTCCTCCTATCCATCCTTCCTGCACAAAATCTACCTTGGAAAAGGAAATGGAAAGGGAAGTAAAATTTACTGAAGAGTAGCCTACATACAATACCCCTACTTTCTCCTGAACCATTTGCTGCTTACCCTCCCCAATCTAGCTTCTGCCATTGCAACAAAAGTCTTTCGAAGGTCACAAATATTTTCCACGTCCACTAATTCAAAATGTTCACACTTTTTGGTTCTCTTCTTAACATCTCAGTAACATTCACCAGAGATGATCACTTCCTTCCTCTCAACACACTTTCAAATTTTTGGCTTTACTGAGGACACACACTCCTGGTTTCCCTCCTACTGCTACCTCTGGTAGCTCCTCTATCCAACTTCAGTCTCTCGTTGATCTCATCCCATCCCCAGGGTTTTACATATAACATGTTGAAATGTTAGGAGTTTAAATATAATGGACATGCTGATATTCCCAATTTATAATAAGCCCAAACCTCCCTTCTGTGCTCATATATCTTTCTAGTTGACCTTTCTGCTTAGAAAGGTCACAGGCATCTCAAATATAACATGTCCAAAGGCAAACTCTTGATTCTCCCCTCCCCAAATCTGATTTTCTCCTTGTTCCCTCCCCATCCAATCAATTCCTCAAGACTGAAACTGAGGAGTCAGCTTTCATTCCTGTTTCCTTTAACACTCCTCCAAATCCAATTCATCAGCTAGCCTGGACATCAATAGGTCTAACATGATCTCAAATCCATCTACTTCTCTTGGTCTCTACCACAGTCAACTCTGAGGTGGGTATTTCATGTCTTGAATACCTATCATCACCTCCCCTTTCTTTTGGTGGCTTGGGAACTTTTCTTTGAGCAAACTCCACTCCCTCACTGAATGCTGCCACTGAATGTAGACCTGCCTTCTCCAGGGTAAGTAAGACCAAGAGTGTCATGATATCCCCCCTCCTACTCTGCTCTAGGCACACTGGACTCCTTTCATATTCCTGAACATATCAAGCTCTTTTCTGGATCAGGACTTTTGCACACGCTGGGCCCTCTGCTTGGAATATTCTTTCCCCTGCTTTTGGCATGAGTAGCTCCTTCTCATCCATTACATCTTATTTTCAATGTCACCTCTTCAAGAAGCTTAGCCTGACTACTCTAAGAAGAGGCCTCCATTATTTTCTTTTCCTGCACCCATTCATTTCCTAGCACTTACCATAATTTGCAATTATATACATTGGTTTACTTGTTTATTATCTGTTTCCCTCACTGGATTGTATCTTCCATGAGAGCCTGGCCTACATCTCTTACTTTCACCAGTGTGTACCAGTGCTGAGCACAGCACGTGGCACAGAAAAGAACTCATAAATACTTGTTAGATGACTCACCAAACACACCTACTGCATGCCAGATCCTGTGCCGAGAGGCTGATATAGAAGTCCACTTCCCCAAAGCTTCACTTGCCTTTACAACTCAAGTGGCCATCCCAGCATGGCAGACTTCCTATCTGCTCCTATGGAAACCTGGACTTCTCCTGTCACAAAATTTACCAAACTGTTTGTTATAATTCCCAATTTCCACGGGACTCTAAGCTCTATGAGGACAGGGGCTTTGTACCTCTTCTTTATCACTCCTCATCCAGGGTGGTACCTTGTAAGTCTGCAATCCATCCTTGTTAGAGGAAAGAATAAATGACCTTACTGAATGAATGAACAAATGGACCTGGAGATTTCAACTGATTTAAAGTGGGTAGATGTTCTTTTGTTGTTTCTTTCTACTTTTATACTACTGCATTATAACCTATATTAAGGTTATTTATGTTCATGTCTTACTCTTTTTTTCTTCTTTTCTCCTCCTTTGTCAGAGGGCTAGGCCCATTTCTTTTTAATCTCTGAATTCTTGAAGAGTGTCATGAACAGAAAGCAGATATTTATTAAATGCTTAGTAAAAACTGTCTGGGGCCACAGTGGCTCAGAGTTCTTGCCTGCCATGCCGGAGACCCGGGTACGAGTCCCGGTACCTGCCCATGTAAAAAAAAAAAAAAATGTGTCTGGATGTTCCATTATGTCACCGCATTTGAAGAGCAAAGCTCTTCACTCCCAGGGGGCAGCCTCCCCACGATCAGCTCAAACGACCTGGGGGAGTTGGCCAGCTGCCCCTGGAGTCTGAAGTCTCTGAGGTAGTAAATCCAGGGGAGCACCCTAGACAGCCTATGGGACACTGAAGGCCCTCAGAGTCCCTTCTACCTTCCAATTCTGGGCCCTAAACTGAGCAGGGCTAAACAAGATTACTGGGGCAGTTTAAAAACTTTTTAAGCCAGAGCATTCTGGTAAGTATGGTCTCTGTCTATTATAACAGAACCTCCACACCACTTTATTCCCTGGCTTGACTGCAAGTACGTCAGGGGAGCCCAAAGCCTGAACCATTCCTGCCTCACTTCCCACTTCCCACCTTCTCTGGGTCAAGACCTCCAAGCCGAATCCAGTGATGCACTCTAGGAAACCATACAAGACAAGAGGCACATTTCCCAGGGGTGGCTGATTGGTCATCTGCCTCCTTGCTTCAAGTCAACTCCATGCTCCTAAAAATAAAGCCACTTCAGAGCCATGGAAAACACACACTAATGGCCATTTTGCTCACTCAGTACACGTGACATGGCTGATAAGCAAAGTTACTTAAATGTCTTTGCTACCCTTTGTGTATGGCGAGTCTGACTGCAGCAACTCAAGGTCGAGGCTGTTCCTCTGTTGCAGGCTGTGCCTCCATGGTTGGGTGCCGGAGGCTGCTGCACTCAGACCCGACAGCCCCGCCTCCTCTCCCCAGACAACCCAAGGTACAATCAGTTATTAAGTATTATCCGAGCTAACTGCTACCCCTCTGGAACAAAGCTCACCTAAACCAGCAGCTAATTCCATAAGCAGTTTTCATAAATAACTGCATTTCCTCACAAACCCTGGTGGTGTGAGACTCGGCAATACAATAAGGGACACATACTTCTCCATAAATTTCCACTGTAATTGGAGTCTGTCCTGAATCTGGTGCCACTTTCAGCTGGTAAGGCAACCAGGAATCCTCATCACTGGAAATGACAATTTACCCTTTGCTGTCTGTCTGCCTGACACTCTACGAGGTGCTTCTACAGGCATTTTCTTATTTGTTCTTCACCCGAGCTCAGAGATAGGTGGTATTGACCCTATTTTACAGATAAAGAAATTGAGACTAAAGGAGAAAAGAGGTGTTTCCAAATCCAGGTCCTCTGACTCAAACGCCCTTATTGCCACACTCATTTGAAGTCTCTGCCCTGGGTAAGGCGACTCCCCAAACTATCAGAGGCAGCAATCCTGGCTTTCTGAGGCTAACACTATGATTTCACCTACTATGTAGCCTTAACAAGAGTTTTTCCAACCTTCCTGGGCTTGCTGCTGCCACCCAGAGGGAGAAGAGAAATAGATGTGAAACAGATGTGGGTGCATCCATGTCAGATCATACTCAGGGAATCTTAGGGCTGGGGCATGGGGGATGTTACACACTTAGAGTGCAACCGAGGAGGAAAAAGGGAGGTGAAAGAAGGGGTGGTGGAAAGAAGGAGAGAGTGGGTTGAAGGAAACAGGGGAAGGGAGGAGGAGGAGGGTGAGAAGAAGAAGAGGGAAGGAGAGCAAAAGGAGATATAGGAGAGGGAAGAAGAGGGGGAAGAAGAGCAGAAGAAATAGATATTTGGTAACTTGATATAGATGAGACATAAGAAAAGCAAATCATCAGAGACTGGGAGTCATCCTCTGGCAACCTCTCTTCTTGGGGCCAAGTGCTTCCTCACAGAAAGGCAGAGGGTGGACAAAGCCACTACCTAAGGGTCCATCAAGCCCCTCCCCACAGAGTGACAGCATTTCCCCTGCAGTAGCACTGAGGGAGGAGGACTAAAGTCAGAAACCTGACATCGAGATCACACATCGCCTTTCCAAGTTTAGACTCTCCTGTGCTTTTTTGGTAAGCAGAAAAGTATCATTCTGATCTAAGGGATTAGGAGGGCCCATGGGCTGGTCCTGGGGTCAGGTTCTTTCTGAGACAGATGACCAGTTAGGTAATTACTCCTGGGAATAATGGAAGAGTTATAAAGCAATAATAATAATTACTATAAGTCAGTAAGTCCTTGGAGATTTGGGATAACCAAAAAGCTGATATATGTTCAAGTATATTTCTAAAGGAAAAGATATGCCTTATCAATTTCCATCTCTTATTGCCAAACTCTTCTATAATCCATTTCTACCACTGAAAATTGATCAAATACTGCCATGGTATCCTTCCAGATACAAATAAGAAAAATGCAGAAAAACAAAAAGAAGTGAACAAAGGAGCAAATATATCAGAAGCTGAAACTATGGGAAGTCACAGGTGCTTAGGGATAGCAGCTGCCTCTATTCTGTCACTGCCTGCTCCACAGAGATACTGGCTGTAGATGTCCACTGACAAATGACCCCTGCCATTTGGCATGTCCAAAACCACAAACTGTTTTTTCCCTTTCATCCACATTTTGTGTTCTCAACTTGGCATTCACCACCACCTACCCCAAAGTAGTCTCTAGTTATTGTTGCAGAATACCAGCGCTTAGAACACTGCAGCAAACAGAGAACAACAAGATACCTGTCCCAATATCATCACTAGTCTTTAGAACACACAGAGAAGAACAAGAGGACAAAAAAAGAGGAGGAAAGACTTCAAAGTTAAGCAGTCCTTTAGGCTACATCAATGAATTGGTAAGCAATCTTTGTCATGCAATCCATTATCCAGGGCAAATCTCTCATCATCATTATTATTTTTTGAGTTGGATTCCAATGGGCAGTCAACATTTTAGGGAGGAGATCAGAGCCCCAAAGCGCTGCTTCTTCTACTCCCAACAAAGAGGCTTCAAAAATGAAAATAAGTTATTCAACCTATTATTATCAATCTCACATACAACATTTTCAATGAACATGATTGGTTTGTCATCCCTGGGAGCCCCGAAGGAATTAATTCCTGTCTCTGGATTTCCATATCAAACACATATGCTCCCAGGTTAGAGAAAAGGAAAGCAAGAACTTGGGCTCTTCTGTGATAACCACCATTTATTGTGAGAAGGTAGAAAAAACAGATCACTAGACAATGTTGCTATTTGTAACAGCAAAGAAAATGGAACTTAAATCTCAGTTTAGAGGACATGCATCCTTGCACAATCTCAATCAGTGGCAGATGAGATCAAACTCAGACAACATCTTCTTGTCAAAGCCTCCAATATATTCCAAACATTGGGTGTTTACTGTGGCCTTCTGTGCGGGCAAAGCAGGCCTTCTCCCACAAACAGTTTAATGAAATTTGGAAAATAAGAATTTACTCTCAACAAATGGCAAAAGGATGCATGTGACTCTTGGCCACCATGAAATCACACTTCCCATGAGGTGTGCCCCAAGGTTTGAAACTCTTGAAAATGAAAAGGGAGCAACTCCTTTGTTCATTTTCCAAAGGCTGGGACTCATGTCCCTCTGCCTTTCAAAGTACTGTTTAACTATTCCTAGAGGAAGGGAAACAGGCCTCTAGGGAACTCCCATGCTGAGCCTAGGAGGAGCTACAGAGGAACCAGGTACCTACTGTTTGTCTTCATGCACATCTATCCTGCAGCACAATGTCAAAACAAGGGACAACTGAAGAGATTTGGAACACAACCATTGCATTTCTCAGAAAAGCAACACAAAAAGGGAAACAAATATCACATACATTACAGAACTATCCCTTACACTCAGGTTCTTAAGCCTTAAACCCTTTTCAAAGGCAACTCAACTAGGAAATATTCTTGTGTGGCATTGTAGTTACACTCACTTTCATAAAAATTGTCTGAGGATTGGCAAATTCAATTCTGTGTGTTGATTGGCCATTGAAAGGGAGATAGTCCTGTGTGTCAGTTTCTAATTCATTAATGTCCCCCCAACAAACTGAGGCCTGCGTGGTTCCATTTCCACTGAGGAAGGGAATCACTAGAATATGGCTTCCATCTCAATCCCAACCTTCTTACCTGGTCTTGGTCCTCTATCCTTGTGACTCACACTCACTTAGGCCTCTGACTCTATCCCCTTCTCCCACCTCCAAATCTCATAGGAAAGCAAGAGAGCCCCATGAAGAAGAGACAAGAAGAAAAAAAAAAAGAAAAAAAGAGCCTATGTTCATTCTCAAAAAAAAAAAAAACCAAACAACAAAAAAACCTACAATTTCACTTTATATTTAAAATTGCTTATTTATTATAATAACTAAACTGGAGATAGCATCATAAGGCTTTCTATTTTCCTTCTTTAGGAAGTGGATTAAAAAATGAAGAAGGCTTACCCATTTTTGAAATAGAGGACATGGGCTCTCTGAAGTCCTGTTTCTAGGAAAAAACCTAGTTCTTGATCGTGGGGAGCAGGGCCAGGCTTAGGGCTTCTGTTTTGAATATTAGTAAGTATTACCTAGAAGAGGAGAAAATCGGAAAACTAATCAGATGCACATCCAAGGCCACTTCCTTCAAACTCTATCTCTAAATGTACTATGCAACTTGAAAACCCAACTTCCTAACGCAAACATCAGTGTACAAACACAGGTGTAGAAGCTAAAGTACTAGAAAAGTCTAGAGAGTGGTTTCTCATAGGGAGCTACCAAGAGACCTGGGCCATGTACAGCCTTCCTGGCACTGACTGCTGAGGAATGAGATGCTGATGGGTGGATGGTAACAGGAAAAGTATTAGAGGTATAGCAGTATATTGACAAAGAGGCTGAGTGACACAGGAACAGGTCTCAGCAAAGGGCAGAAATGGTCATCAGCTAACAATGGTTGAGGCCACTGACATGAGCTTGATGAGATCCACCAAAAGCCAAGAATCGCCTGATCAGCAATGGCCCTGGAATTAACCAGAAGGGGTGAACTCACTATACTATAAGCTGAAGCTTGTGAACTGAGCAGCAGTCATCTATTCTCAAGGGAGAGCTGAGGAGAACAACCTCAGTTCACTTTCTCCCAAAATTTGTCTGTTAAACTCGCTTAATAGACAACAAGGTTTTAAAGGTTTAAGTTTTTACCCTTGTAAGAAAGACTGCCAACTAATCAAGAGAAATACTTGCCAGTTGAGTGGGTTGTAGTGAAGAATAAACAAAGATCTGCTATTACAGAGACTACTCTCTTTAAACTCCGAAATCCAATAAAGTATTAATCAAATACAACGTACTTTGGCCCATTTATAAATCATGTAAGTATTCTCCAAACCTGCTTTTAGCATTTGCTGAAAGTCAACAGCTCTTCAAAAGACCCAGTTGTTAACCAAACCTCAAATGTTCTAGAGGTCTGGAAATTGCTCTCTAAATGGAGTCGAAGCAATTGCTGATTTTCTAACCCATGAACTTGAGAAACTGAAAAGTAGAAGGCACACAGCAAACAAGCCTTTGAGGAGTGAAATCCAGATGGGCAATCTTTGCATTTGAACCATGTGCCAGCATCTTATCAAAAAACACCTGGCTCCTTCACAACTTAGCGTTCAGCTCTGCACCACCCACACCCTCCTGGTTTTCCTCCTGCCTCTGGAAACTCAATTTTCCACTGCTCCTCTACCCATCCCCTAAGTGTTGGAGATGCACAGAGTGCTGTGCTGGACACTTTTCCTTTCTCTCCTAAATCTCTCTCTAGATGAACTCATCCATTGCTGTGGGCTTTAAAAATCATCTATAGGCTGAAAACTCCCAAATTTATGTCTCTAACCCAGACTTTCTCTGCGAACCCCAGACTCATATATCCAACTATTTCCTTGATCTCTCCACTTATAGGTTCATCACTAAAACTGAAAAATTGCCATTCACTTTCTTTTCAAAATAACTTTTAATTAAAAAAAAAGCCATGATTACTTTAAAACAAAAACAAATCAGTACAATAAAAACATTTTTTAAGTCAATCCAAAATTCCACTATACAGAAATGGCCACATTTAACATTTGCTGAACAACAATCCAAATATCTCTGTGTACATTTGCATGAAAAAGAAAAGAAAGATAAAAATCATTTTACCAAAAAAAAAATAATAAGAATAAGAGATCATGTTATATGCCATGCTGGAGACATGGGTTTGATTTCCAGTGCCTACCCATGTAAAAAAAAAAAAAAAAAATGAGATCATGTTATATATACTGGTTTTAAATTTAGGCTATTACATTTAATTTTAGTTATATTTAACAGAAAAAACTAAAATGTAAGCAAAGTTATCACTCAGCTTCAGAAAAATGATTTTTTTACACATAGGTCACAAAAGATCTCTCAAATGTTATATTTATATGTGTGTGTATGTATATATAAAGATGTCATTATTTTACCTACATATTTCAACTTTATACAGCACCTGATTCATTAAGATGAATAAATTAACATATTCATCTGCCTTCTACTTTGACATCTCCTTCAGCCTCCCATTTTTGTTATATTACTATCTTCACACTGCCCAGGTACCTAACAGTTACATTCTACATAATTGTTTTGTATCAGTTCTATGTTAAAATGCATTCATGGTTTCTTGAATTCCTTATTTTGATTCATCTTTGATTGGTAGAAAGTTGTTAAAAAGTACTCATGGATGTAATATCCCCTGAATTCTTGATGTTAAAGAATGTCTGTCTGTTGCCTCTACTCCTAAGAGTCAAACCTGATCTGAGTATGACATTTTTGGATTTCACACTTTTTCTCCCTCAGAACATAGCAGATGATACTCCATAGTCTTCTGTCATTTAAAGTTGCTATGGAGAACTCAGAGGCCAGCTTAACTGTTCTACCTGTAGATGATCTGTAAAGAGCAATTCTTTTTTCCCTGAAGCCTAATAAATCTACCGGGATTTGTCATGCCATTTTCTGTTTTCCTTGGAACACATGAAATGTCAGTCAGCAAATTCAGATCTGCAGCATAAAGTAAACTGGAGTCAGGCTGCCATTCTGGGCTCAAAACCCAGCTCCACTGCTTTGGGCATGTCACAGTCTTTCTAAACCTTAGTTTTCTCATGTGTAAAAGGAAGATGGCAATATGACTTTTCTCTTAGAGTAGTACTGTGGATTACATGAGATAAAGAATGAGCAGAACATTCAGCATAGTACACAGCAAACGCTCAATAAATTTTTACTTTGCTGAATTTTTGTTTGATTATATAACATTTTTTCCGGCCATCTTTTTCAGAAATACTATGTGCACTGTCTTGATTACTGTGTTTTTGTAGCAAGTTTTGAGACAGGACAGTACGTCCTTCAACTTCATTCTTCTTTTTTCAAGATTGTTTTGGCTCTTCTAGTTCTCTTGAATTTCTATATTAACTTTTGGATCACCTTCTCAATTTCTGCAAATGAGGGAGCTGAGATTTTGATAGTGATATGTTTGATTTTCTAGATCAATTTGGGGAGTTCTGCTATCTTAACAATATTAGTCACTTTATAAATGAACAAAAGATGTCTTCCCGTTTATTTAGGTCTTAAACAATGTTTTGTATTTTTCAGTTTTGCATTTCTTTTGTTAAATTTGTTCCTATTATTTTTCATGCTATTTCAAATGGATTTGTTTTCTTAATTTCATTTTCAGTTTGCTCATTGCTAGTGTATAAAAATGCAAATGATCTTTGAATATTGATCTTTTATCCTATAACGTTGTTGAACTTGTTTATGAGTTCTAATAGCTTCTCTGCATATATGGTTTCCTTACGATTTTATAGATGTCAAAGCATGTCAGCTGCAAACAGAGACAGCTTTACTGCTTCTTTTCTAATCTACTTTTATTCCTTCTTCTTGCCAAATTTTCCTTACTGGAACCCTAATACAAGTTAAATAGAAGTGACAAGAGAGGGCATCACCTTTCTCTCTCTTGGGCCCAGCTCTGCAGATGAACCCATTGCCCTCCCCTCTACATGAGATGTGATTTCCAGGGATGAAGGTTTCCCTGGCAGTGTGGGAGAGGACCCCCAGGGAGGAGCCTGGCCCTGGAAGTGGGATCAATGGTGCCATCTTGATGGAAAGGGGAAAAAAGGGTGTAGCAGATAAGATACTGGTGGCTGAGAGAGTTCAGGTAGTGTGGAGGGGCTACACTGGAGGTCCCTCTTGTGCATGCTTCAGTTAGACATTGCCATCTATCATAACTTGCCAAACCCCAACCAAAACCCATTCCTACCAATCCAGAAGACTATCTAAGGCATTATATAAGATTCTACAGGTGTCCATGCACCATAGTAACTCTCCAGGACCTACAACCTCCAGATGGGTCCCTGGACTAGATGGGTCCTGGGGTGCAGAGGGCCCAGCCCTTCCAGAGCATTGGTTGGTTCCATCCCCCCGTCCTGTATTATTGACAGCACCTTCCAACATGGGAGGGTTGGAATGGGCATAGGCCAGATACCCCTGGAAAGTGGGGAAGGATCAAGGGTGATGGTGGAGTCGTACAGAGAGGTTCGGGTTTGGCGGAGTATAAGTGCTGAGTCATTGTGCTGATGTTTCTTTTGGCCTCCTGTGCCTTGGAGCAGCTAGAAATAAGGACCTAGGATTGTGGAATTGTGACCTATGCCAGACTCTGAAATCTGTTCTACAACTAATTGTTGCAAAGTACTTTGAAATTTATTGCTTTTATGTATATTTGTTATTTAAGGAGAGGGAGGAATGACAGAGAAGATGGGATTTGGCGGATGGGTGGGATTGCTGAATCATTATATTGATGTTTCTGTTGGTCTCTGGAGTCTTGGAGCAGCTAGAAGAAAAATGAAAAACCATGGAGCTATAATCCATGCCAAACTTTAAAATCTGTTCTATAACTACTTGCTGAAATATACTTGGAAAGTTATTGCTTTTTTGTATATATGCTATATTTCAATTTAAAAAAAAAAAAAATGGGCATCCTGGTCTTGATCTTAGGAAGAAAGCATCCAGTCTTTCACTACTAAGTATGCTGCTTGCCTTTACCAGGCTGAGGAAGTTCAACTATTTCTAGTTGTTGAGTGTTTTTATCATGAAATGTGTCAGGTTTTGTCAAATGCTTTTTTTTGCATCTATTGAGATGATCATGTGGTTTTTGCCCTTTAGTCCATTGATATACTACATTAATTGATTTTCATCCTTATATTCCTAAAATTAATCTCATTTGGTGATGGTGTGTAATCCATTTTATAAATGCTGGATTTCAGTTCGCTAGAATTTTTTGAAAATATTTTCATGTATATTCATAAGAGATTCTGATCTATAGCTTTTCTTTTCTTGTAATGTCTTTGGTTTTGGTATAAGGGCAAAACTGGCCTCACAGAATGAGTAGGGAAGTAGTCCCTCTTCTTTATTTTGCAAGAGCTTCTTAAAAATGGCATTAATTCTTTTTTAAATGTTTGGTAGAATTCAACAATGAAGCCATCTTGGTATAGGCTTTTTGGGTGGAAGCTCATTAATTACACTATTTGACTTCATAATGTTGAGCCAAGCATGTATTCCTGCTACAAATCCCTCTTGGTCTTGATGTATTATCCTGGACTTGATTTGCCAAAGTTTTAAGAATGTTTGCTTCTATATTCATGAGAAATATTGATCTGTAATTTTCTTTCCTTATAATTACTTTGTCTGGTGTTGGTATCAGGGTAATGATATTCTCTGAAACTGACTTAGTATTTCCTCCTCTTCTATTTTCTGTATGTTTGTGTAATATTGATATTATTTTTTCTTTAATTGCTTAGTGGAATTCACCAGTGAAGCCAACTGGATCTGGAAATTTCTTTATGGGGAAATTTCTAATGACAAATTTAATTTTTAAATAGATATAGGAATATTTAGGTTATCTGCTTCTTCTTGAGTAAGCTTTGGTAGTTTGTGTCTTTCAGGGAATATATCTATTTTATGTAAGTGTTCAAATTTATTAACCTATAAATTTGAATCCACATATGGATTTATTATCCATAATATGGATAAACAGTGGGTCTCTCCTTCAATTCTGAGTATTGGTAAGTTCTATCTTCTCTCTTTTATTCTTGTTCAGTCTTGTCAGAGGTTTATGAATTTTATAGATCTTTTCAAACAATCAGTTTTTGGTTTCACTGATTTTTTTCTACTGTGTATCTTTTTATTTTTATTTCACAGATTCATATTATCTTTGTTATTTCCTTCCTTCTGCTTTCTTTGAGTTTTTTATTTTTCTAGTTTGTTGAGCTGGAAGCTTGGATCATTAATTTGAAAACTTTCTTCCTTTCTACTATAATCATTTAATGCTATAAATTCTTCTATATATTTTTGCTTTATAAATTTTGAAGCTCTCTAATTAGGTACACATACTTTTAGAATTATAATGTCATCTTGATTAATTGACCCTTTTCATTAGTAATGTTTCCCTTTGTCCCCTATAATATCCCTTGTTCCTAAGTCTACCTTCTAATATAATACAGACACCCTAGCTTTTTTCTAATTATTGTTTGCATTGTGTGTACTTTCAATTTTTTTTCTATCTATAAATTAATATTTAAAGAGGGGAGTTATTGAGTCTATCTAGTTAGCAGTTGAACGGGGGCTGAGTTTTATTGTTTCTATAGATATCTTCAGCTTACCACAGTCTTGAAATTCTTATAGCAGCGGTTGCTAATTTGTGCTTTTTGTGGGGCCTGGGATGCTGGAGGATTTTTCTCAATGGTTTTGTTCCACCCTAAGTTTTAAGCAGTTCATGCATGTCTGTGCTACAAAGGGGGTATCTCTCCATGTTTTTGCTGGTTTGAAGCTGTTATGTATCCCAGAAAAGGCCATGTTATTTTAATCTGTCCCGTGGGGGCAGATCTATCATGGGTGGGAACTTCTGAGTACGCTGTTTCAACTGAAATGTGTTCCCACCCATTCAAGGTGGTCTTAATCCTTTATTGGAGTCCTTATGAGAAGATAAAAGCAGAAGCTGAGAGAAAGGGGAGAGAGACGAACGCCCAGAGATACAATCAAGGACCAACAGAAACTGAAAGAGCAGAACCTGAAAGCAACCAAACCTGGAAGAGAAGTATCAGCAGACAAAAGTCATGTCCCTTCCCATATGACAGAGGAACCCTAGATGCCATCAGCCTTTCTTCAGAGAACTATCATACTGCTGATGCCTTAACTGTGACATTTTCATGGCCTTAGAACTGTAAATTTGTAAACTAATAATTCCCATTGTAAAAGTCAACCCATTTCTGGTACATTATATCCCAGCAGCTTAAGCAAACAGAAACAATATTCATGCCCCTTTCTCAGTAGAATTATGTTGTTACTTGTTACTTAGTATTGTGCTTGTTACACAACTGCTGGTAATGGTGGTAGTGGTGCTCAGCCTCAGTCTTAGGCAGGTTGGTACACCAGGATCTTAGGGCTGTGTTTTTTCCTGCATTCCTGAGCCCATCCTCAAGGGTCTTTCCTCGGTATTTTCCTCCTAGCTCCTAGAATGTCTTTTGGGGACAAAAGTCCCCTAGTTTCTACCACCAGGAAACCACTGAATATGATCACACTCCAAGAATCCAGGTTTAACCCCAAAACCAGACTCTTGACTGGCAGCCCAACTTAATAAGTGCACTGTCACTCACCCAGTTGCCCAAGTCAGACAAGGGGAGAGAGCCTGGACACCTACTCTCCTTTCACATCTAATCTATTACCATAGATTAGATTAGATTATTACCCCTAATAATTTCTCAAATATGTCTGTGTCTATCCATTTCCACTGCCATTAGCTTCATCTAAACTACCATCACTTACTGTTAGATTTCTACAATACAGGGTCCTCATGTCTTCTCTTGCTTCACTACTTCCCTTACATTCTCCATAAGCAGCCTGAATAATTTTTTAACCTGATCTGGATCAAGTTACTCTTATGGTCTTTCTTATCTCTCAGGTATCAACTTGATTGTCACCTTCTCAGAAGGGCGCTCCCTGAGCATACAACCTAAAGTAGGCCTGCCCCCATTATTTCCTTTCACAGTATCCTATTCTATTCCTTTATTGTGATTATCAGTTCATTTTTTTTTTATTTGATTACTGGCTGTCTCCTGCACTATGCTGCAATTTCCAGAAGGGCAAGGGCTACTACTATATATACCCAATGTCTACTGCACAGCCTGGTACAGGGTAAGCACTTCAAGATATGCAGTAAGTGAATGAATAAATAACCTTACAAGGCCAATCAAAAGTGCAGAAAAAGAGCAACAGGAATAATGTATATCAAGCACTATGTACATACAAAGCTATCTCATTCATTCTCCACAAAAACCCACCAAGAAACACACTTTAGGTTACAGATGGAAGGAATGGGAAAGCCATAAGTGGAGAGGTAAAGGGAATAGCAGAGCTTAGGGTTTAACCGCATAGTCCAAGCATCTTGAATTTAATCCCTTCCCCACAAATGGCCTCCAGTGCATATGCCCAGGCAGAAGCATTGTTTGGCAGTGTTGAACCATCGCTTATTCTGTGGATAAACACTTCTCTGTGAGAAGACTGCCAACAAGTACCCTTAAAAAGTACAGTCTGCTTTGGCAAAAAGGCATGCACCCAATGACTCGGGAAGCAGGAGAGGATGCAAGAAGAGGCGTTGGTCAAAAGACCTAGGTTCAAGGTCTGGCTCTGATACTGTTCACCATTTGTGGGACTGAAGATAAATCCCTTGTTCTCTTATAGCTTCAGAGTCCTCATCTATATAATGGGAATAATAATACTTATTTCACACACTGCTTAAGGACTGTAAATGAGAAATGTTATATACATATAAATATTAATAATCCTTAATGGAAATAAAGTTACCTTTCAAGTAGGAGCAAAATAAGGATATCTACCATCAGTATCTTTTTTAATTGTTTTGGAAGATCTGATAACAGGATATGTGAGAGATATAAAATGGAAAAGTATTAAAAAGAAAGAAACAACAACAAAACATCATTCTTCTGCCATGTAATTTTCTATTCTTAGAAAAATGAGAAGAATCAACTCTGCTTCTTTAGAGGAGTTCAGGATAGTGGCTAATAGGTCTACATTACTATCACCATCAGCCTTCACGATTCAGCTCAGGTGTCACCTCTTCCAGGAGCTGCCCTAAATTTCCACCCTGGTCCAAGACCCTTCTCTGGGTTTTCAGAGTTCTCTGAACGTTTCTCCACCAAAGCACATCTAATTCTGCTCGTACCCGTGTTCTCATGAGATAGAAAGTTTCTCAAGAACATGTTCTGTGGCTTATTCATCCTGTGCCCCTGCTTCAAGGACAGTATCTAGAACACAGAAGTCAGTCAATAAATGTTTGTGTAAGTGAATTTAAAAAGCAAAAGCATTCCTATATGTGAAAATATAATACTAAAAATAATCCTATTCCCAAAACAACAAAATGGAAAAGATGTGGGAATAAAAGAAATTTACTGAAATCTGTGGGAAAAAAAAAATCTTGACAAAATAGAAAAGAATATCATGATCATGGATGAGAAAAGACTAAGTATAGTATTCTTAGTATATATTAATATACTAATATAACTATATTTACTAATATAGTAAATAGTATATATTAATTCTCTGAATTAATGTATAGAACTAATCAAAATTCAACCAAATCCCAAAAGAATTTTTCATGGACCTCAATAAAATTATTCTAAAATCTATTTAAAAATATAAACAGAAAATAACAAAGGGATATTCTGAAAAATAAGAGTAATAAGCAGTTATTAATTTTTTTAGATTTTAAAACTTACAAAGAAGTAAGCAATGCAATATTGGCACAATACACGATTAGTAGAACAAAATACTAAAGACATAAATTACTGTTATAGCTAAAATTTTAATGAAAGACTAAAAATATATGTCAGAAAATATAAAAAGGAAATAAAAAAATAAATTTTAAGTGGCATTACAACGTGGGAAAAACATTCATTTAAAGTCATATCTAATATTATACATTAAAATAAATCCCAACCAGATTTCCAATTAAATGTTGCTGTTTTTTAAGCATGGAAAATGGATGAAAACTTTTCAAATCCATAGAGGGAGTTTATCCTAATATTTAAGCTTTAAAATAATTTTAAAAAATATTTTAAAAGATAATCAGATTCAACTATATACAGATTTAAAATTTATGAGCAACTTAAAAGTGAAAAATTACTGATTAGAAAAAAATCAGAATAAATATGATAAAGTGTTAACATATTCAGAATACTAAAAAATTTATTCAAATTATAAGGAAAACACTACTTTCAAAAATTTAGCAGAAGGTATAAACAGACAAAAATATAGTAAGGTTCAAAGTAGAGTTCACCTTGAATAGAGCATGAGATCTTGTTGGTTTATACAGGTTAGTATGATGCCCCAATACATCCCAGAGTAATCTGGTCAGAGAATAAAAAAGTATTTGCAATGTCCCCTTGGGGGACTAGGGAAAAAGGAGGAAATACACCCATCTGGGGAATTCCTAATATTCCCACAAGCTGAGCCCTCAATCTTGGAATTTGCCCCTAGAAACTTATTCCTGCAAAGGAGAAGCTAAGTTTACTTACATAATGCTTAAGAATCATCCCCAGCGACCTCTTTTGTTGCTCATATGTGGCCCCTCTCTAAGCCAATTCGGCAGGTGAACTCACTGCGCTCACCACTCTACATGAGACATGATTCCCAGGGGTGTAAATCTCCCTGTCAATATGGAACAGGATTTCTGGAATAAGCCAGGACCTGGCATTATGGGATTAAAAAAGCCTGTCTGACCAAAATGGGGAATAGAGAAATGAGACAAAATAAAGTTTCAGTGGCTAAAGGATTTCGAACAGAGTCGAGAGGTTATCTGGTAGGATATTCTTATGTATTATATAGATATTCCTTTTTATTTTATGACGTATTGAAGTGCCTAGAAGAAAGTACATGAACTGTATTCTAGTAGCCTTGATTCTTTTTTTAAAAAACAATTATATAATATATAGATTTTACAATGTAATTGTGTAATTTTGAAAACCTTATATCCAGGTTATGGACAAATGAGCAAAAAAAATAAGGAGAAAAAAATAACAGGGGCATGTAAGGGGTAAAAAAAAATTAGGTAGATTGAAATACTAGTGGTCAGTGAGAGGGAGGGGTAAAGGATATGGGATGTATGAGCTTTTCCTTTTTCTTTTTATTTCTTTTTCTGGAGTGATGCAAATGTTCTAAAAATGATCAGGGTGATGAATACACAACAATGTGATGATATGATGATATATGAGGATGTGATGGCATTGTGAGCCACTGAGTGTATACTCTGGATGGACTATGTGTATGTGTGAAGATACATCAATAAAAATTTTTTTTAAGTGAATTTTTTTTTTTTTTTTTTTTTGGTTTCATGGTCCGTGAATCGAACCCAGGTCTCCCACATGGAAAGCGGCAGGCGTTCTAACCACTGAACTACCCATGTACCCTTAAAAATATTTTTTAATGAAAAAAAAGTTCCCTAATACTAGAAGTCAGTAATAGGGGGGATAAGAGCTATGGGGTGTTTCAGGTGTTCTTTTTTTGTATCTCTCTTGATATTTTTCTTTTTGGAGCAATAAAAATGGTTTAAAATTGAATGTGATGATGATGGTACAACTAGGTGATGACACTATAAGACATTTATTGCATGCTGTAGAGGAAATATACGGTATGTGAATATATCTCAGTAAATTCTGCAAAAAATATATAGACAGCATCATTTTGGAAAAAAAAAAGTAAAGTTACCACATGACTTACCAATTCTACTTCTAGGTATATACCCAAAAGAACTGATAATAAAAAATTTATACACAAATATTCATAGCAGCATTATTCACAATACAGAAAAAGTGGAAACAAGCCAAAAATACCTCAGTGATCAGTGGACAAATACAAGATGGTATATCCATACAACAGAATATTATTTGGAATAGAAATAAATGAACTGATATACACTCCAACATGGATGAACCTTGAAAACACTGTTAAATCAAAGAGGCCATTTACAAAAGACCACATATTGTATGATTCCATTTATATGAAACATCCAGAATAGACAAATCTATATTGACTGAAAGAAGATTAGTGGCTTCCTAAGATTGTTGAGGGGAGGTACGGGTTGGAAAGTGACTGCTAATAGAACATTTGAGGTGAATAAAACATTCTAAAATTGATTGTGATGATAGTTGTACAATTCTGTGGATATCCTAAAACCCACAAAATTGTACACTTTAAATGGGTGAGTTATATATACAAATTATATCTTAATAATGCTGCTATTTAAAAAAAAAAGAAATATAACTATTTAGCAAACATATGGAACAAATTTCAACCTCAATGATAATCAAAGAAATGCAAACTAAGACAGCAAGTTACCTGATTTCACCTAGCAAATCAGCAAAAAAATTTTAAGCAACAATAACCTTGCCAAGCAACCATTGTCCTCATGTACTGCCAAAGGTAGATGATGATAATATTTGCAGAAAGCAGCTGGACATAATACGTAGTAACAAGAATGGTAAAAAATACCCCCCATCTAGGAGTCTGCCCTTAGGAAATAATGCAAAGCCAGAAAAAAAAGAGGCTATATGAAAAGCATTGTAGCATTATTTATAACAAAAGGTTATACCCAACAATAGGTTAATTATATCACAGAGGCTATCCACTTGATGAAATATTATGTAGCTATGAAAACACTTTGAAGTTTTGACATAATGCTAAGTGAAAAGAGACAGAAACAAAATTCTTTAATGCTTTAAAAATTAAGAAGGTAAAGACTAATAAAGAATATAAAAAAATTAAAATAAGCCAGTGCTCTTTTCTGGTTTCCATGCTTTCACGACTGTTTTAAGTTGTCGCAGCCTACTATCCCAGACAGTCATAGGGCAGACTTAGAGCCAAAGGTACCGAGGGTGGAATCACACTATCTGGTCAATTTCTTGACATTTCTTTAAGGAAGTATTTAGGCAAATATACTACTATTAAGCTATGAAACCTGCTAGGGGCTGGAAAGGAGAAGGGAAGGAACAATGTCTTTTCTTCATTGTCTCACATTTTAAAGCACAGAACATAGCCACATAGACCTCCAAGGTCACACTCTGCGTTTCTCAGCAGCAACATCGAGTACTTTTCCTAGGAAACCGGGTTTGAATGCAAGACACACAGTAACCTTAATCTAATCCAGTTTTGAATCCAAATCTCGGCCATGTCAAGCAAGTTTCTCTTATCGAGAGGATGTAATAAACTGAAGGCATGTCCAGGCTGGCCCTGAGTAACAGGGGACTTGACTTCTCCATGAAGCAGTAAATCTGGGCTGAAAATTTTAGCACCAAAACAGCAAACAAGAAGTCTATGACTGCCCCATAATTTACCATCTTTTCTAAAATAGGGTGTAAAGAAAGGAACTGTCAGCAGAAGGTAAAGTTCCACCCTGGCACAGTCTCTCCTCAAGGAAGCCACAACCAGCTGGTTGGCTGATACACGCAAAGGACAGAGACAGGATGATTTCATTTGCCAAAAGCAGGGCTCATATTATGATAGTCAAGGATGAAATCATCTTTATTCCTAGCACTGTACCACTAGGCGCTCCTTGAGGGGCAGATAACTTTATTTACTGTTGGCATAATGCCACCATCTGCAGATAAACTAATCAAGACCGCCCAATGTAATTTAGGAGTCTATCAGCTCTAATTTGGTTTATTTTATTAAATTACTGTTGTACATATAGTTTTAGGGGTAACTTTTATTCCCCTTCAGAGAACAAATTGAGAAAACTTGTAGATGTCTCTGAAACCCTAAATATAACAAGGACGACACTAAACTAATATTTAATGCACATGGCTTTCACATATCGATACTGTCTTTGGCTCTGCCTCTACATTTGAAAACCCACGTGACTCTCCCAGCATTGTGCCTGGCACACACTGGTGCTCAGTAACTGCTGGTTCTCTGGCCCCACGAAATCAGGCAAGTCAGGCATTATGAGCTCAGAGAGAAATTACTAGACCAAGGTCAAAGACAGGCAGAAACAGAAGAACAGAAACCAGATATGGGGGCTCCATTAGTTTCAGGACAAGAAAGGGAGAACCAAAGTCTCCTGAAAAAAATTTTTTCCATAAACATTACCCTCAAAATCCATTAACATTTTTAATAACACAGCATGTTACAATATCCCAGATTTTTATTTAAATATCTGACATCTTCTAAGGTTAAGTTTTCTAAGGTTAAGTTTCCTAAAAGAAAGATTCCACAGCCAGGTGGCACAGGGACTAAAGTTAATGCAACAAAGCTAGCATTCATTGAGGGCTAACCAGGTCCTGCGAGGTACTCTTCTCTGTGTTTTACATGTGTTAAGCCAATAGCTCAGAGGTGACAAGACTGCAATTCCAACCCTGCCAGTGGCTTTACCCTTGAGGAGCAGCCAAAGTAGCCCCCTTTCTGAAAAGTTAATTTCCTGAAGGAAACAAACTCAACATCCTTGAATATACTCACTGTAAAGAAACTCAAAGAAAGGGCTGCATCAGAAACCCAATTTGGTGGTTCCAGATCATGAAAAAATATGGGCAAAACTCCAAACTGTCCTCAAAAGTTATCCCCAAATTTTATTCTTGCTGCTGAATGAAGTTAAGAGCCAATACTAATAATATGCCAAAATGTCCTGACAGATGTCCTGGGAAATGAGAGAAGAACCACTAAATAACTGCCTCTGCCCTACAGAAGAAATAGAGGAACAGACTGGGTTTTCTACTTAGAATGGGTTTTCTACACAGAAAAGCAAAGCACTTTTGCCAAGGCTTTGACTTCTTCTGGATTCTATTTCCTTAAGGTTTTCTGTTTTCAAGTCAGTATAAATCTTAAATATTTTAAGGGCAAAATTAAAAAGAAAAAAAAAAAAAAAAAGGCCAAGCAGGTATCTTTTGCATAGCACACAAAGATCTTTCCACATAAAACTCCCCAAACCATAGATCATAAGTGGGATGCAAAACAGGTCTTAATAAATTTAAAAAGACTGAAATTATTCAAAGCACTATTTTTTTACCACAACGAAATGAAGCTGGAAATCAATATCTACCAAAGAACCAGAACTTTCACAAATAGATGCAGACTAATTAACACACTCTTAAATAATCAGTAGGTCAAAGAAGAAGATGAAAGAGAAATTGGTAAATATCTACAAATGAATGAAAATGAGAATACAACTTCAGAAGTTATGGGATGCTGTGGGCCACAGTGGCTCAGCAGACAGAGTTCTCACCTCTGCCAGGAGACCCAGGTTCAATTCCCAGTGCTGGCCCATGCAAAAAAATAAAATAAAATAAAATAAAGAACTTATGGGATGTGGCAAAGGCAGTAAATGTTAAGAGGGAAATTTATCCCCCTAAGTGTCTCTATTAAAAAAGAAGAGGGCTTCTGGGAAGATGGCTAAATAGAGTAGCTCGACATTAGCCCTGCTCCCTGGAAAACGTAGAGAAGGGAGAGGATGCGACTGAGGAGGCAATTGAGGAGTGCAGCTGACCGGGGAGAGCCTTCTGCACCACATCCAGAAGCCCCGGTTGCAGAGGCCGAGGAACTGAGAGGCAGAAAGCTGGAGGCTGTCACAGAGGTGCAGGACTGCCCAGATGGGAGCCAGGGACTAAGAAGTAAATCAGGCTGCATTCCTTAGGCATACTACCCTCACCAGCGCAACCCCATGACCGGGAACTTACCCCACACCCCACACATCTGAATTCGTTCACCCATCCAATTCCCCGTGCTCCAGGAGTCCCCACCCCAACAGCCCCCAGCGCATATACCTGCCCCACACCCCACCCCAGGTGCAGCCCAATCCACCTCTCCTGCACTGCTCCCAAGCATTACCTCCCCCTCCCTGTTCCCTGCAGGCTGTTGCCAGCACATAAAGGCTGCAGGCACTAACCTCCATACCTAGGCTACTCCTGCCCCCAGCCCATAGTGTCACACAGCCTTACCCCACCCACCCTGAGCTCTGGGCATCAGTTTATGGCACTTCTAGATCCACACATGCGCACAGACCCTCAATCGTGTCATTCAGCTCTGGAAATGCACCTTTCAACAGTCCTAGAACCACGCATGTGCATAATCGTCAGCCTCACTTCCCAGCTCTGAGAAAGTGCTGACCTGTGCAGCCGAGTCACATCTGCCCCCAATCCAAAAAGGCATAACGCCAACCTGCTGCCACAGCTCTACACATGTACACAAAGGGCCCTGCGCCTTAACCAGCACAAACCAGGGTTATGCCCCGCAGACCTGTGCACCTGCACAGCTACGTCCTCTCTGGCCACTGGGTGCCCAAATTCACAAGCATCAGCATAAGATCCTGAACCTGCGCCTACACCTGCCCTGAAACAAATCACCACACTGAGTGCCCCACCTCGTGCCCTGCTCCCTGCTGTACAATCATCCTGAAAACACAAGGCCTTACTATGGAAAGAAATCAACTCCCAAAGTAAATCAATAAAGATATTTACATGCCATGAAGACAGCAGAAGATCACTAAGCATATCACAATGCAGACAGATACAGCCCTGCCTAATGACCAAATTAAACCACCAAAGGAGACACAGAAGTTGGAAAACATTTCAAAAATGTTCATACAACTCTACTTAATAAAATAAGTAGGATAGCAAGTGACATAAAGGCGATCAATATACAGTATACAGTAGAAGAGTATAAAGAGCAATTTGAAAGAATAAATAGGAAAATAGTAGATATCACAGAGATTAAACTGTTGAACAAATAAAAAACATACTAAAGGCACACAGGACCATATTTGAAGAGAAAAAAGAAAGTATAAGTGATACAGAGGACAGGATAACTGACTTCAAAGACTCAAAACAGAAAATGGCAAAAAAGATGGAAAAAATTGAATTGGATCTCACAGAAATGATAGACAAAACAAAGTGCACAAATGTAAGAATCATTGGTGTCCCAGGAAGAGAAGAGAAGGAGGAAAGGGCTAAGAAGAGTAGTTGAGGATATAATGGGGGAAAACTTCCCAACCCTCAAAAAGGACATAAATATACAAGTCTAAGAAGCCCAACGAACTCCAAACAGAATAAATCCAAATAGGCCTTCCCCTAGGCACATACTAATCATTCTGTCAAATGTTGAAGAGAAGCAGAAAATCCTGAAAGTGGTAAGAGAAAAACAATCTACTACATACAAGGGAAACCAAATAAGACTGAGCTCAGACTATTCAACTAGCATCTTGGGGTGAGAAGGCAGTGGTATGATATATTCAAGATCCTGAAAGAGAAAGACTTCCAGCCAAGAATTCTGTACCCAGCCAAATTGTCCTTCAAAATTGAGGGAGAGATAAAAGTTTTCACAGACAAAGAAGTCCTCAAATAATTTGTCAGCAAGAGACTGGCTCTACAAGAAATACTAAAAGGAGTTCTGCCAGCTGAAAAAAAAAAAAGATGGGGGAGGGGGTCTGGAGGAGGGCACAGAATTGAAGAGCACCATAAGGGTAACTGAAAAGAATACAAAGAGAACAAGGGAAAGAATATATAGATCTGACAAATAAAATGGAAAGATAAGATGGTGGATTCAAGAAACGCATTTTCTGTTTATTTGTCACAAAATTTATATTTTGACTAGAGCATTTCCTAATATAACCCATGTGGATAGTTTGATTGAATGTCATAAGTACTTGGAATCTCAGGTAGCCACATGAGATTTTGCTGGTTTGTCCAGAGTGATGCCCCGATGAATCCCAGAATGATTTGAGCAGTGACTGGAAAAATATTTGCAAGCCCCCTTCAGGGAATGGTGAGAACGGGGAGAAATTCAACTTCCCCATGTTGAATTCTTGATATTCTCACAAGCAGTGTGGAC